>LGRX02009158.1:0-55310 GCA_001247695.2 Cymbomonas tetramitiformis | reverse complement strand
TGGCGACTCCAGCGGGCGACTCATCCGCGGATGATTCGCCTTCAGCGCGCCGACTCCAGCGGGCGACTCATCCGCGGATGAGTCGCCCTTCAGCTTGGCGACTTTAGAAAAAAACTAATTTGCATGCATTTCGGTTGCAGGACTTACTGTTACCCTCTTCGTTGAATGACGTGTTCAATTTCTCATGTCGCTGTAAGAGGTTATGTTCGTCGAATATTTCTAAACAAGACGTTAAGGATCTTCGCTCTGAATTCTGGACCTTGAACGTGGCATCTCCTAAAGAGAAAAGTCTTCAAGGAATGCAGAGACAATGGATCATATCTACCCTTAAAAAGTCGTCCGACTTTTCAGATCAAGATGCACCAGTTCTCAAATTTGCCATTGGCTCTCAGCGTGTGTGTCGCAAGTTTTATGAGAAATGTTTGCCGATATCTCATGGACGGTTGACGAAGCTAATAAAGGATTTATTTGCCGGAAGAAAACATAACAGGTAAACCAATTTACAGTTTTCCTGTAGGCTCCCATTCTTTGCATCAGATTCATGATAATAATATACATTTTTTCCCTTTTCAGGCTGCACGGAAACAGCAAACAAGTGCAAGTACAGGGCTTGTCATATATTCCAAAAAACTCTCTAAAGGTTTCAGCAGCGAAAACCTTTCTGCAGAAGATTGCCAAAGAGCAAGGTCAACATCAACCGGACAAGAAAGAAACACATCTGCCTCAAGGAATGACAAAGCTTGACGTCTACGAAAAGTTTATCGAAGAGCTTCCAGCCTTTGGTTCTGAGAGATTCAAGGTCAGTGAGCCATATTGGTATACGATCTGGAGAAAACACTTCAAGTGGCTTAAGTGTCCGAAGATTTGCAAGTTCTCGGAGTGCAAGATCTGCTCGACCGCAAAGCTTCACAAGCAAGTCGCCCCGGCCGAAATGAGAGGTATGTTAGAAAGAAAACCCACTCTTGTTCATGAGAGGTATGTTCAGAAAGAAAACACTGCTTGTTCATACACGTGACCACTTACCTGAATGTGTTTGCGTTGCAGTACGAATCGAAAATCTTTTGCAAGCTCATCGACTGGATGCAAGGGCTGAACGGGAGAAGTACTACAAACACATTCAGAAATCCAGCGCAGCAAAAGGCAACGCGAAGTGGTGGAAATATACTACCATGATCATCGATGGCATGACACAACGTACCACACAATTGCCTCACTTTCGTCGAATGCCCTCTTGGGTCAAAGACAATAAGGCATTGATAGATACCCACTGCATGGGGATACTCATCGAAGGCATCGGTCGTTTTATGGAATTCAATTTCAGTCATAACTACTCTGACAACTCGAACTATCTTGCGAACGTCATACAGCGGGCAGTAGCACGAGTTCATGAGCATCGACGATCGGGTGGGCATCCGTTACCGGAAGTATTGTATCTACAATTGGACAATGTAAGCAGCAATAAGAGCCACTTCTTAATTGCTTATTGTGCCATGCTGGTCAAACGTGGGGTATTCCGCAAGGTGAAGATCAACTATCTGATCGTGGGACATACACACGAAAATATCGATCAGATGTTTTCAAGGTTTTCTGTGGCTTTGAGGAGGCTGAACGTTTGGGACATCGAGCATTTGATGGAGGTGGCTAGGAACTGCTTTAAGGATGGAGTAGTTCCGGAATGTCAACTGATCGATGAGGTGCACGATATCAAGGACTGGATGCATGGATGCTATAACGAAGTGCGCGATGTCAGCTTCCAACATGCTTTCAAGATTTTTTCTGGCCCCACAGGCGACGTGTTAGTGCAGGCGAAACGTTATTCATTCGATCCAGTCTGGCTTCCAAAGGAAGGTGGGGTGAAGGTATTTAAGAGCAGCCTGCCCGAGGGCTCACCATGCTTTGTCGAGCCTAAATCCATTAACGAATTGAGCGCACGGAAACAAGCGAAGCAGCTTGCGACTTCCAGGAAGTCTACGAGCAATCCATTGAAAGAGATCGAGGATCTTGTCGTTCAATGCAAGAGGAATCTTTGCTTATGCATTCGAGGTAAGCACTGCACTGCTAGCGATTACGATTTGATTTGTCATATTTCAAATGTATGTGGCCTTCTTAGTTTCTCGGGTTATGTTCTGCAGATGTCGCAACCACCGAGGAGGCGGAGCGGCTTCAATTTCTAGCCAATCGCGCAAATACTTTTCTTGAAGGGTATGTTCAAATGCAACGTGACATTGCGGCAGGAACGTTCGAACTGAAAGAGAAGACATTGTGGGTGCTGCACGAGGCTCCCTTTGAGGTTACTGGACCCATGATGCCTGTTCCTTCGGGTGCTTTGAGCGCGAACGGGCGAGATGCGGAAGTACTGATTGTCGATGAGCCAATGGCTGATACGAATATTGAACGTGGATACACGGATGCACAACTGGCTGATTACGTGCAGGGCCTTCGGGACTCCGTAGCGGTTCACGTGCGCCCAGTACCTCGTCCTATCTACATCGGGGCACAAAAAAATACCATTAGAAGACGAGCTCGAGATCATCTTGCGCAATACATTCTGGGAGAAACTGACGACCCGGACTACGATGTGAGCTACAGCAAGATGAAGAAAGGTAGCATGGCTGTGTTGATTGCTCCCGAATCCGAGAAGACTGCCCGGACGGAATACCCGTTTCGTATCGCTCTGGGAAGGAGCCGAGGATGGTCGAGATATCTGTACCTTTGTGAGGTACAAGAGCAGCTGCTAAATGAGAAAGGTGAGAAATGTTTGTTGATGTGATTGCGCGCGCAACCTGCTTTTAACATCACAACGTTTTATGTCAATCTAATATCTCTTTTATCTTCTTTCTGGTGCAGGAGAAAAATGTTTGCGGTGGTTGACTTGTGGTACATTTAAGCTCACGAGCGCCTCCCAAAAGGAGGCCCAGAATGCAGACTCCCGGCTTTCGAAGGAGAAGGCATCGAAACCTGAAAGTTTCCGGCTGCATCAACGTACCAAGCAGGTGGCGCCGTATACACCAAGCGAAGTATTAGTAGCATGGGACTGGGACACGGAAGAGGAGCGCCGAAAGATCAATGCAAGCACACAGCGATGGATCCCGGGTGAGCAATATGACTTGTTGGTCAAACGAGTCATCGCCAGCGACATGTCAAAGAGCTTTGAGCCGCCCGAGCATAGAACACCCAAACTCTTACTGCGCGACGCAATCATGCCATTAGAGGATAAAGAGGATAAAGAGGATAAAGAGAACGCGGAGGCTGAAGAGGGTGAGAGTTCGGACGAGGAAGCCTCTTTGTCGTCCTTGTCCGATGATGACGACCAGATGTGTGAATAACTCGATCAGTCCGATGAACTTGTATATAGAAGTTGTAAAACAATAGTATATATTGTGAATATCTAATGTTGAACTATCGTGGTATTACCACGTTTGATTTCCTTGCACTCATTTTACCTAGTTCTTTTTCCTTGCACTCAGATTGTTCGGACGCCCAAGGAATCCTTGGGAACGCGTATCACATGGATGGAACAAACACCACATGTCTGCATGGTCATATAAAACTTGCTTTCACGGCATCCCTGTTCATTTTTTGCTTACGCTCACCATCCACCCACCTCCTACCAACATTCCAAGAACATGGACGCTCAGCGAATCAACCTGACGGTCGATCCGAAACATGTTTTGTTTTTTATTGTTCTGCCCTTCATCCGTGCGAGGTACGATAGGAGAAGGCAAGCGCAAAGGGATTCAGTTGCTAGAATGAGAAACGGCGAATGCCCAGAGTGTATGAGGGAGTATAACAGGCCTATTTGGGAGGACAAGAATCGATGGAACGATTTATGGCATAAACATTTTCATGAGAGGCACGACCCCGTGTGGCGTCGAGCCTTGGAGTTAGAACCAATCCGTCCCCGTTTTCGTCTGACACGCCTTGGCCGCCATCTGTTATAACTGCAGAGTCACCCGAATTTTCACCCCGACAATCTCGATTGATGACCAGGTATATGTTTCTTTGTTTCTTTGTTTCTTTCTTTCTTGAGCAGGATTGCCTTGCTATCATGCTGGCCACAATTCTTATTCTTATTGCTATCATGCTGGCCACAATTCTTATCCACCTGTGAATTCTGTGTGCCCGCAGATGATGACACCAAGCTCCTCGCACACACATCGCGGTGCATTGGCTACTTTGAAGAGGCACACGTAGAATAATAACAATAAGAATAACACATAGACTTCGATATGCAACGAGGTTGTGTCATTGTGAGATGACCTTTTGACAATAGTAGGGTGAGATTTGTACTTTTTATGTAACATGTCTTACGTTGGTTTGTAAAATGTCACGCATTATAAAGCCTGCCTATATCTTCATCAGCATTCATTTCTCGCTTTCGCTCACGATAGACCCCACCTCCTACCAGTGAGCGACACACCCAGATGCCAGACTACTACATTGTCCTTTTCCGTTTTGTGCTTCCCGCCATCCGGGAAAGACGCCGTTCCCGCGAGGAATGCTTTTTGCACGCATGGGTAGAAGAACGATTTCTGTGGGCCCTTGAAACACGAGTACGCATTACATGCCCCGATATCCCTGGCACGTTTACCTCAGAAATCATTGTGTTTCCTGTGACACTTGCGCGGTTTTTTTTTCATCCTCGGAGAATTGCGAACGACGACGTCGGCGGCTTAAGAGTCAATGAGGCGTCCTACTTTAATCGGACTAGTTGGATTTCCGGTATGAATTTGTATCGCAGTTTTAACGAACTCCACCGACGATGGTTATATGATCACCATTGGGCCTGGTGCAACGGTTGGTTTCGCAACTTCCTTGACTATGACGCTGATGGTAACGAATTCGTCTATGCTCGTGTATACGACCGGCCCTGTTGCGATGATTGCGGAAGGTCAGATTCCCTTGTTATGCGAGTGACTTACCCACATCGACACATATGTGTCGACCGCGCGAGTTGCGAGTTCTGGCAGGATACCGATGATACCGAAATCCCAGAGTTGCTGTCCTCCGACTCCGACTAAGGTATAAAAGCTCAATACCTCTTACTCAGCCTTCATTTCTTGCTTTCGCTCACCATACATCGTGCCACCCCTGCCACCTCCTACCATTCTGAGAGCCACCCGCCTGATGACAGCCCACGGCCACTATCTCCTTTTCGAATGCGTTCTTCCCGTCATCCGGGAAAGACGCCGTTCACGCGAGGAATCCTTTTTGCACGCGTGGGTGGAAGAGCGATTTCTGTGGGCTCTTGAATCACGTGAACGTTCGCCGCGCTATTTTGCGTACCCCTTTACCACAAATCAAGTCAGAAGACGGGCAGTGTTCCCTGTAACGCTTGCGATATACTTTGGTGGACCTGACGTGTGGTCAGTGGAAATGCAGGATGACGATGTATATGCTCGACAGTCTCGCTATAGGCACTTACATGTCTTTCGCGGCGAGGCGTCCTATTTTCGCAACTGGTCTCGTTGGATTTGCGGTATGCACTATCGCGATTTAACCGAACTCCGGCGTAGGTGGTTGGTCGATCACCATTGGGCCTGGTACAACGGCTGGTTTCGCAATCAAGTTACCTATGATGGAGATGGCAATCTATTTTATGCTCGCTTATACACCTGGGCTTGTTGCCATGATTGCGGTTCTCGAAGGACAGTTCTTGAACGTTGCAATGATGACCGAGAAACTGATATGCCACACCGCTACATCTGTGTCGATCGGGAGGCTTGCGATAGTGTGATTGAGCTTGAAATAGCTGACGAGGACACAGATTCGGAATGGGGCCATCATTTGGACGACTCAACCGATTCGGATCCGTCGGCGGGATCCCTGCACGATTAGCCACGATTAGTCATAATGCACAATTGAATAGAATACACATGGAATGTAACCACTGTGTAATACAACCACTGTGTAATACAACCACTGTGTAATACAACCACTGTGTAATAATGTAACATACAATGATTATTAAAAATGTGAAGATCGGGGTTCTTATACCATTGCTTGTACCATACACGTGACTTATGATATTTTTGTTGCCCGCATCGAGAAGAATTGTTTTCTAGAATAGATGGGTGGTGGCTAAAGCCACCGATTGAAATTCGACCATCAATTCAAATCAAGACGAGTCATCCGCCGACAGTCGACAAGGTCAGTGCAGATGTACCCGTCGCCAATACGGGTAAGATCCATATCAATGCGTCGGCATCGACTGCAGGCAGGCCTCATAGACAACTCGTACCGCGACGGGTAGATCCATTGAGGATCTGCATGCTCGTTGTAAAAGCCGTTGTACCAGGCCCAATGATATTCACGAAGCCACCGTTTTGCGAAGTCGTCGAAATCGATGTAGTCTAGCCGGAATCTGAAGTTGTTTGACATGCCAGGTCCTTGCCAATGGAACCCTTCATCATCGTAATATGGGGCTTCAAAATTGGAGGTAGGGAATATCTGCAAGAAATTTCCCCAATCACGAACATCCCCCCAATCGACTTCGAGCAGATCACGTAATTCATAGAAATAGTGAGCCAAAGTTACAGGCATCCAAACATCACCAAACATGCCCGAAAACGTCAAAACTTGTTCTTCCAACGCCCACAAGAAACGTTCTTCGACCCATGCCTGCACAAAGTATTCCTCACGCAATTGACGCATTTTCCGAATGTAAGGAAGAACAATCCCAAACAGGACGTAATGGGTATCCGCCATTCTTGATAATGCAAAGATGAAGCGGTGTGTCTTCCAGGAAGAAATGGAAAATGATCCTCCTAAAGGCCTCAAGCGATTTAAAGATTGCCAAGGAGGGCTTGGGCCTCTCAAGGTGAATGCCGCAAACCAATAGGATGAAACCAACAATCACAAGATTGGCCAAGATAAGATTGGCGCGGACAAATGTTGGCCCAAGATTGGCGCGGATTGCGAGTTCTGGCAGGATACCGAAGTCCCACAGTTGCTGTCCGACTCCGACTCCGACTAAGGTATAAAAGCTCAATTCATCTTACTTAGCCTTCATTTGCTGCTTACGCTCACCATCGTGCCACCCCTGCCACCTCCTACCAGAGAGTGAGCGACGCGCCTCTACAAACTCGTGATGCCTTCAGTGTTAAGGTTTGGTGTGCATCGGAATCGTGCCAGTATCGATGTAGATGCCATTAATCGCCATGAGATGGAGCACCGACCATGCCCCGAATGCAATTTGCACCAGTGGACTTTGAGAACGATGGCAAACCGCCCTTTCCGCCGCCCGCCGATGCCTCACAGGCATGATCTGATATGGGCTATGTGGCGCTTTACCCGACGAACTCGGTTTTATCTGTTTTTTGAATTGGTAGAGCCGGAACGCTATCCCGATCGCGCTGAATATGCATGGGGTGAAGCGTGGATGACTCCGCGATTAATGGTTATTCCAGTCGACGTTGTACGCCTATTGGTCTGTTGGTACCAGAATGACGAAACGACACCTTTCGACGAGTACTGTATCAGTTGCGATTGCCTTAGTTGATCAGGTATACAAGCTCAATACCTCTTACTTAGCCTTCATTTGCTGCTTACGCTCACCATCGTGCCACCCCAGCTTGACACTAACAACTAACAACTGACCACGCTCAGGCAAACTCGTCATGAAATGCGATTATTGTGACCTTCCTGCAAACGTTCGCATATGGTTTAATGCTGGTTCGCATCTTGTTGCGATAAATGAGCATACCGAACATTTCGCGTGTATGCGTTGTTCTTACGAAATATTCATGTGCGAGGAAGCAATGGACGACGAAGACGGAGTATACTGGGAGCTGATAGATTAGTAGACCATTACTTTCCGGCGTCTGAAAGGCGTGGAATGAACTAATTCGAGATCGCTTGCCTGGTAGCAACTTACGTACTTTGCAATGTAATAGTAACGCTATGATATGTTGTACGACCAGCTGACTTATGGCTTTTGCGACATATATATATTGTAACACTACTAACACTAGCAAACATTCTACTTGTAACGTTAAACGAATATACACCGTTCATGCAACAATACCCGTGTGATGATAGTTGTATAGCCGCGTTTTTTGACGCGGGGCTTGTGTTTATGAACACACCCAATCCAAAAAAGATATCTCTCTCCGTTGATTGCTCGATGATCACTCGAACCACAATGGCAAACCGCATAATGAAGGCATACCGTACCGCATAAACGCATATCGCAACCTACGTGGCTGCCACGTGTCTGCATTACACTGCGCGTTATGATGACGTGGCAGGTCACCCGTCGTCTATAAACCGAGAATAGTAACAGAAAAACACCGTCTAAAAACATGCATAGTGGTTCACGTATCCCCAATAGTCTGTTATGGATGTTGCAGATTCGACGGAGAGCACGCAATGTGCCGGACATGCTCGACGTGTGGCGCCGATAGATGGGCCCCGGAGATGCTCGAGAAGCCGTTGGCGAGCCGGAGAGGAAAGTCCACGTTTCATTATTGGAACCTCCCGGATCTTCTCAAAAGGAATTTTGCGCACCCGGAGCTTTGCGTGGACATGCAAGCGCACGCCCGCCATATTCCATGCGACTTGACCAAGGAGGCGATGGGAACTATGTGGGGTGAGTGAAAATTTCCAGTTCCCGATTGTGAAAGGAATGCCCTTTGAAAGCCTACTGAACATGGCCATATTTGGGCCCTATCCCTCTGGAAACCTACTGAACATGGCTGTGTTCGGGCCCTGTCCTTCTAGAAACCTACTGAACATGGCCATACTTACCTGTTTATCGCAGACAGTCCAGCATGGAGGCAACGGCGGGAAAGGTACCCCAAGTTCTTCAGCGATCCCCGCAACGTGGTGATCTTAGGATGTGCGGATGGCGCCACGGTGTGGAAGGACCTGCGCGGAGTTTTCCCGGTGACGTTTCAATACCTCAATATGCACCCCACCATCCGCGGCAAGTTCGTGAACATGGAGGTGTTTGGGATATGTAGCGGCTCGAAGCCAAAAAGCACGCAACCTATCTACGAGCTATTTGTGGACCAGCTGCTGGAGTTATGGGATGGCGTGCCGTGCTACGACATCGTGAAAAAAGAAACCTTCAACTTGAGGTGCATGTTGTTTAAGATGTTGTTTGACATCAAAGGTTTGATGGATGGCGCTTGTCGCAAGGATGTGGGGGCGTACATGGCTTGCATTGCATGCAACCTGCAAGGTTGGCGATCTAGCATCTTCAAGGGGATGCGGTATACCTTCCGCACGGAAGCCGAGCCTGGTAAACAACCTTCTCTGGTATTCCCTTGATGTACTGCACGCAAGCGACAGATATTGGTTAAGTATGGCCATGCTGTGCTAGTTTTTTTCATAGACATGGCCATACCCACGTGTAGACATGACCGGACATGGCCATGTTCGGACGGCTTCGATGATGGGTAGGGAAATGTTCACCCTGTTGCATCGCAGGTCCCGCAGAGTTTCAAAAGAGAACGGATGCCGAGATACGGCACCACGCGGCGCAGCACCAAACGCTTAAGGAAAGCGGACACTTCACGATGAAGGATCTCGAGACGATGATAAAAGCTACCGGTATAAAATTTCCTTCGGAATTCTCACGCTTGCCGTATTGGGATGAGGCCAAGGACTACCTCATCGACTTGATGCACTTGATCAAGAATCTTGGAGAGCACGTCCTTGACGCCGTGATGGGAACTGACTTTGACAAGAAAACGCGAACGTGGGCGAAATCTCAAGGCATTAAACCCACATGGTGGGCAACTGGTATTTTCCCCTTTCCATAGGCCTGACCCGACGTGAACCCATCCAGCGAAACCTATGTAAACATGGCTGTGTCCAGCCGTTTTGGCTTATGAACATGCTTGAACATGGCCATATGTAGGCAGTTCTGTCCGGTTTGTTCAAAAGTTTAGCATCCATACGTGAATTATGGTCGGGTCCGACACTTGAGCAGATGCGAATGGCAACTACACCAAAAGGACATCCCCTTGGCAGATTGTCGACGTGCGCACCGCTACGGGAAGGTGCTTGAAGAGAGCCGAGGAATTCGCGAGAGAGGAAGTTGGCTTTCCACGGGAATGGGGAGCGGGTCAATGGAAATTGTTGAAACTGTCTTCAGACGGAAACGCAAAGAAGCTAAAAGCCCACGAATATTTGGTGATGTTCAGAAATGGACTTTTCGCGATCCTCGCGGCATGGCCAAGGGACGATGACTCACCCAATGCACTCGCACGTTTGGTGGGGCAACTTTCAACGATAGTCCGGGAAATCACGGCCCACGAGATCGATCTGAAGGTGCGGTTCTCTGGTACCTTGCTCTCATGTTCCCTGTCGCGTCACCAAGAATTTACATTTTGTGTGAAGGCTGAATGCACATGGCGATGCCCACCTAGTTTACAGAGTGAACATGGCCATACTTGACCATTATCCCTTAGGAACATGGTTAGACATGGCCATACCCGTTCATGACCTTCTAGGAACATGGTGGGACATGGCCCTACCTACCTATTGTTGATGGTGAACATGGGGATTCAGGAGCTGCCGACACTTGACAAGTACATTAGAGAGTGGATCGTCACCATGGAGAGCTCGCGACATGGGACGAGCCCTCACTGGTGGGTCCTCAACACACATCTATTGTGTCACGTGGTAGACCAACTTCGAGACCTCGGGCCGGTTCGCGAGTATTGGATGTTCGTATTCGAGTCCTTAAATGGCAAAATCGGGAGGTGGGTGAAGAACAATGCCTTCCCGGTGCAGAGCATCATGAACGGAATGGGGCGGCAGAAGACCATTCAGTATGTACGAGGGTTACTTATGGCACTTCGCAACGAAGTTCCACGGCCACTTGTCGTCCCCGCTCTTGTACGGGACCGCGTTGTTGTGGCCGATAAAGGGAAGAAGCACACATTGACCGAAGGCGAGCGAGCGTGCATCGATGTTTGGATGCGCACCAATGTGGGGCATTACCGACGGTTGCAAGACCTGCTTGATGCATATCATGAGGACTTACGAACAAGGTAAGGCCTCATCTAATCAATGCCTGAATGAAACACTAAGTAAACATGGCCATGTTCGTGCATGATTTCCATCCACGTTTCCACAAACTAATCACTCAGGTGATTCGCAGGGTCAAGAGAGGCGGTCGTGGCTTGAAGAAAGGACTGCAAAGGAGGATGACATGCCGTCTAGCCGCCGACGAAGATCCGACTCCTTGGCTCGGACGACCATTCACTCCCGACGAAATCGAGTTGTTGCGTGGTTGCCCCACAAAGTGCCGCAGGTTTAACAAGGTACAAGTGGGTAACATGCGATTCCGCATCGCTGCTGTGGACAAGAAGTTCAAAACTGTCCAGTGTTATTTCCGCTCTTTTTCATCGAACGCGTGCGTGGAACAAGTGAAGAGGAAGAGACTGATAGGTGCGTGCCTTTCTGCTTATGATTAATGAGTAAACATGGCCATGTTCTAGCCCTACCTAGTAATGTATTGTGATAACAGGGCCATGTTCACCTAGTTTCTTTAGATACCCTGGGTAAACATGGCCATGTTCAGACGATTCCAGAAGTTTTTGCAAAATAATTCCTCAATTATACATGCGTGCCAGGCTCGCCCGTCTTGAAGACGTCTATGCCATCAAGCTTGGTGGGGTCGAGTACATATTTGTCAAGGCGGCTTGGCTGCAGAAGCCGACAAAAGCGAAGATCGCCATGTATAACCGGATGAACTCCATAGTTGGCCCGGACAGCGTCACTGGCTGTTTCTTTTGCGATGACCCCGAGAACCCTGACACCGTCTTCGATACCACAGAGCCATTCATGCTCGCAGATCAGATCGCGTCGCAAGTAGTAATTGTGAAGCATCCTTGCATGCAAACTGCGGTGGTTCTTGACCCTCGAGCAGATTTCTTCGAGCAGAATGTCCAGGATGAAAATCCTAGCGAGGACGAGCTTGCTTAGTACTTAGGCCTGCAGTACGACATGGCATTTGTGTAGTGTAAATAGATAGCATCAGTTTGTGTATATACATAAAAAAGGGTAAGTATGGCCCTACCTATCATGTATCTATATACAAGTACAGGGTAGGTATGGCCATGTCTATACATAAACAAGGGTAAGTAGGGCCCTACCTATCATGTATCTATACTCAAGTGCTAGTCAGGTAAGGCCATGTTTATACATAAACAAGGGTAGGTAGGGCCCTACCTATCATGTATCTATACTCAAGTACAAGGTAAATATGGTCATGTCTATACATAAACAAGGGTAAGTAGGGCCTTAATTTAGTAAGGACTATTTTACTCATTTAGTAAGGACTAAATAAGCGTAATAGCCCAAAAAAAACAGATTCTAAAAATATTTTTTTCCAATGTTTTCAAGTACAGCCCAGGTACAGCCCAGGTACAGGGTAGGTATTGCCCCCTACTTACCCCTTACCTACCCAATGCCCATACTGACCTAACTTTGAGGTGCTGTAACAGGAAGCGTAAAATGTTTTTTCAGTTAAATCTTTGGAGACTGTCCATAGTAAGGACTAAATAAGCGTAATAGCCCAAAAAAAACAGATTCCAAAAATATTTTTTTCCAATGTTTTCAAGTACAGCCCAGGTACAGCCCAGGTACAGGGTAGGTATTGCCCCCTACTTACCCCTTACCTACCCAATGCCCATACTGACCTAACTTTGAGGTGCTGTAACAGGAAGTGTAAAATGTTTTTTCAGTTAAATCTTTGGAGACTGTCCATAGTAAGGACTAAATAAGCGTAATAGCCCAAAAAAAACAGATTCCAAAAATATTTTTTCCAATGTTTTCAAGTACAGCCCAGGTACAGCCCCAAGTACAGGGCAGGTACCGAGTAGCACAACTTTGAGGCCTCAAAAAGTGAGGTTACCAAAGCCATTCCACCCAAAACTTCGCTCCATATGTCTTACATCGACCCAAACCATCGATATCAACAATAAAAAACAAACTATCGGAAACTTCATTTCACCCGATTTTGGCTGGTTTTGCCATTTTACTGCCGACATTGCCCAAGTAGGGCCCTACTTGGCTCGAAACACAAGGTAAACACAAGGTAGACACACGGTTCTAAATTTGTAGGGTGCGCCTGACTCTCAGACAATCTTCCCTTCGTAATAACTTGGCGGCGCAAGCCGCCAGCCCTTACTTGGTAATATTATCCGCACGCCTTGTCCTTCAGCTGCCTGCCACTCTGTGGCAGCTGTCGTACCGCCTTCTTTCCCACCTTCATATAGCTAGTATATTTCGGGTCTCTCATGAGGTTATGGGCCTCGCTTACGCTTCCTCTGTTTGTTTCAAATTTCTGATCAGCAGATCTTGGGATTCCCGCTTTTCCCTAGCTCAATTTTACAGCCGACATGGCTCCTCGCGTTCTCTTGCCCATTTCGGCCGCTGCGACCTCTTACAGCGACTTCTGGGGAGTGGTGACCCCAGTAGTCACAGTTATTTCGGGATTTGGTCTCCCCGGAATTTCTTAGCCTTAAGTGGGAGTTGTGACCCCACTTTTGGCACTCAAATTTCAGCCGCATCCCTGGCTTATCACGCAGCATCAACTCCGAGTTCGCTGAATCCAGCCGCGTTGTCCGCTCTCTGCCTGTTTTCTGATCGCCCCCCTACTTCAGATCCTGAAAATTGGTAGTGCCAACCCAATTCGCCATCGACTGTCGATTTTGCCACCTTCGAGGTTTTTAGAGGCAGCCGTATTTTTATGTAGGACAATGGACTTCTGGGAAGTAGCAACCCGTCGACCGGGCATCTTTACTTCAAGAACTTTGACCTTTACGTCAATCTTTACTAATCAGCCATTTGGCAGATTTTCTGGCCAGATTTACAGCCGGATCGCGTTCGTCGACCCTTCTCTCCTCCCTACCCCTCTGGAAGTTGGAATTCCTCGACATCAACCTAAACAGCAACCCCCTCAAACGCTGTTCATCAACGGCTTCAACTTTCAGAAAATTCGACGCGTTTTGTATCGGCATCGTCGACATTTTACAGCCATCTTACTTGACGCGATCTGCCAAGGCCTATTTTTCAGTTTTGACCCTTCTCCACGTCCCCATGGCGTGTGATGATCTTCGAGGGACCTGAAATTGTAACTTCATCAACATCTTTAAAATCTGCTCTTCGATGACTCGTTGTGATCTCGTTTGTAGGTAGTGCTTAGAAGCACGTTAAAGGGTAGTGCCTTAAGAGGCATGTAATTAGCACATAATTCAGTAGTGCCCTAGAAATATATATCTAGCATGCAAACCGTCGTATATGCCCTCGTGCCGCATTACATTGGTAGTGCCTAGGCGAGTGACCACTTCGTAGTCAGGTAGTGTCATGGAGAGTACAATATTAGGTACCCTATAGTAGTATCTAGTATTCGGTGACTCCTCGTAGCACTCACCTTTAGCATCGCAGTGTCGCGGTCGCGGTGTCACGCGTTATGACGATGACACTGCGACCTGCGCCTGACTCTCAGACAATCTTCCCTTCGTAATAACGCTTGGCGGCGCAAGCCGCCAGCCCTTACTTGGTAATATTATCCGCACGCCTTGTCCTTCAGCTGCCTGCCACTCTGTGGCAGCTGTCGTACCGCCTTCTTTCCCACCTTCATATAGCTAGTATATTTCGGGTTTCTCATGAGTTTTAAAGAAATAAAAATTCGCGATATTGTGAATTTGCAGGAACAGTAATTGTAATAAAATTGATTTCAAATTAAAGACAGATTGCCTGATTTCAACTGCCAGGTCATGCCAATCGCGGCGTGAGCATTGGTTCGGAAAATGCTTCTCATGGGCGATGATGTTGGAGCTGCCACGAGTACACCATATGTCCAGTTAGGACTGGGGGGTGGGGTTCTCTTTTCAGGAAAACATCGCCGGAATCCGGATGATTTTCTCACCCTAAATGGCTTTGAACTTGAATATTATCCGCACCGCACCATGCGCGCCATACTTATTGATCGGAGTGCATCTGGCTCGTCCTCCTCTTTCCAACGATACCCAACTTGCAGGCGCGGAGTGACGTGGCGTCACGTATAATTGTAAAAGGGTCACTTAATGGTCCACGTTTGCATCGTGCTACCAGTGGCATTCACTTCCTAAGCCAGATCATTATCCGACATAATTAGCTGACCCCTTGAAACGTTCCCGAACGCGCCCGAGCGATTCGAGGATGCCGCCCACCGTTCATCGCCACTCGAAGCGGAGACCCCAAGATTCGCTTCGAGTGACCAAATCTGAGCGGGCAAGTTATCTCGCGCCAAAAATATGTTGTATGAAACATATTTTGGAGCTATCATAGTGCGCGGATGTTCCTAATCTCGTCAGTAATTAACGCCGCTGAAACGAGGGGTAGTTTCACAGTGTTCACATTCGCGGAACGCGAGAAGTCTTCCTCAAAAGATACGGGCGGGTTTCGATCGCGGTTCAGATGTCACTGCGATTCGTTATATCGACCGATGGAGACTCTATGGCACTATGTCTGTCATCGCGAGTATAATGCCGTCACAAAAATCGTGTTCATAACAAAACTGACCCGTAGTAAGTGGCTAGAGTTATATTAATGGCTACTGCCCCGCAGTCCTTGTGGTAGGACCAAATCGACGATTTGGTCCTACCACGAGGACCATTGTTCCGATAATTTAATTGGCCATCTCCCGTGATTTGTGGTGTCTAACCAATGAAAGGTGGTATATATAGGTCCTATATTAATTTATTTGAACGCTGGTTTGGCCTATATCCATCCCATATATCCATGACGAACGCATTTCATTCCTCTACACTCAAATTTTTCAAAACGGACTTTTTGGAACATTCAAAATGTGGCAAATTAGTGACTCATCTTCAATAATTTTTTACCAATCATATATCAACACTACACCTGCGCGGATACCATCAAATTGAACCTGTACATATGTCCCAATCATATTTGGGCGGTAGGCCCGGTTGGAATGCATATATTGGCTCGTTGGCTCGTTGGCTTCCCCTCTAATATATTGGCTCGTTGGTTTCCCCCTAAAACAGTGGTCACGCGAGCTGACCAGCCAGCCATCATAATTGCTTGCTAGAGGGCATATATCGCAAGGTTGGTGTGTGCGGCACATTAAATCTTCAAGTATATATGTATTGCGAATTTCTGAAAGTCTAACATCATCCAAATATCTTATTTTTCGACTGGCGTGTACATTTTAGAATGGATGAATGCCAATTTCTAAAGTCCGAAATTCACTAAATTCGGAATTTGCATTGTTTTGAACATGCGCCATGCTGAAATAGAGCGGAAATGATGATGAGGGTGCGAAGTAATCGATTCAGTTATCTTATTTGGTCATAAACTCAAGATGTATAACCATGAGCATCCACTCTAACAACTAATCTCCTAAGTATTCCTAAGTATTCCTAAGAATCTCCTAAAAATCTCCTAAAAATCTCCTAAACATGTCATATGAACACATACTTAAGTATAAACTCGTACTGTATGTTAACATTGGGTTCTCCTAAAGTTGGGTAATTAGTGATTGGACGAGAGTATATATAAACTTGGTATAATTCAAAAGTTAGGAAAATGACACAATATAAACCGATGACACATTTAAATACGCAGCTATGTTATTGGTCCAATGTTTAGGAAACCCTAGGCATCGTGCTTTGCTATTGGCTAGATGTTTAGGAAAACCTAATATGTTGCTATTTTATTGGCCCGATGTTTAGGAAAACCTAATATGCTGCTATTTTATTGGCCCGATGTTTAGGAAACCCTAGGTATTGTGCTTTGCTATTGGCTAGAAGTTAACGAAAACCTAATATGCAGCTATGTTATTGGTCCAATGTTTAGGAAACCCTATGCACTGTGCTTTGCTATTGGCTAGATGTGTAGGGAAACCTAATATGCAGCTATGTTATTGGCCCAATGTTTAGGAAACCGTAGGCACTATGCTTTTCTATTGGCTAGATGTGTAGGGAAACCTAATATGCTGCTATTTTATTGGTCCAATGTTGGGGAAACCCTAGGCACAGTGTATTACAATTGGCTAGATGTTTAGGGAAGCCATTGGTCCATAAATACAGTATGAGAAAGTCCTACACAGGTCCACGCCGCATACAAGTATTAGGCTATTGTTCAGCAGTTCAGCCATGGTTCAGCCAATCAATGCTCTCTAGCTGGGTCAGGCGATGCTGGAAGCCGATGCACGACACGCGTGCCGCGCTAGGTAAAGTGAATCGGGTGGTCTCATTAGTAACAGCCCGTGCGTACTTGATGAAATAGGTGCATGACGTGGCAGTGTGTACTGCCAGGGAGATCTTGAAACATGGCCTTGGTGAGGATGGCGGCACATGGTACGATGAGCTCTACACAATCCTCCTTGTCCACCACTGTTACCCCTTGCTTTGTACGGTACTCGTCTTGGATTTCTCTGTACGCAACGACCCGTGCCAGGCGACACACCACCTGCTGTGTTGCAGAGTTTGTCACAAGGTAATACGCGAGGATTTGTGCGTAAGGGTAGCCTGGTGGTAGACCTAGCTCGCCGAAACCACTGACGGTACCAGTGAGGGAGACGTGGTGTGAGATTCGCTTCGTGGCTCGCATGTACTGGGAAGAATGCACCACCTCTGTGTTGAGGGACATCCTGAGGTACACCGTGATGTCACATTCCCCAGGCGATGCCTGCGCACAACTTGCCAACAGGCGATCAAGTTGCAGCCGCAGGTTGCATGGGAGAGTAGTGGGCAATATTTTCCTCCCTGTGCCCAGAAAATAGCAGGGCGCCTCGTCCTGTTTTGCCGCTGGATCCGTGGCAGCTCTGACGGTGGGTTTGGGAAACAACTTCTCCGCCAAGACATCCATGCTGCGCATATTCGGGTTTCTGAAGCGGTAGTCCTGTAGGGCATCTTCGTCACAAATAGCGTTCACGATAGCCTCCACTGGCTTTTGTTTCACCTTGGTATCCTTAACCACTCCCTTCAGACGCTGAATGGCACGCTCCACCCACAGCTCCATGGCTGCACCGACCTCGCCCAAATAGTGTTCTTGCCGAAACAGATACACCACTGCCAGCCTCATGTTGTATGTGAGAAGTTTCAATATACCTGTGTTTTCCATGATGTTTGCATGCGCTCGGAGGTGATCGCGTGCTGCCGCTCTAGCTCCTTCCACCTCGGCAGTACTCCACCCCGCGTGAGTTCCCGAAGCTCGCACATAGTGAAGCACAGCTCTGCGCAGCTGCTGCCAAGCGTCCTCCATCACCATATTCCACTTGGCGAGTTGATCACCAATCACCAGAGGGCTGTAGTAGATGATCCAGTTCAGGACGTCCTCCATTGTGTACATGCCTGCCACACAACCAACCATCCAACTGGGCGATGTAGTATGTCCCATTATACACACTACAGGTCTCCGAGGCGTGGCACTCATGGCAACGTCAACTAATGCATGGTTTGCGATGTGCGTAGCGCACATCCCTGACAAGCCTCTCACCGAAATATTGCACAATGTCGTTGTACTTGCGGATGACGTCGTGTGGAGGCTTCACGAGCTTCGCCCGGGCTTGCATTTCGTCCAGAATCGTCTTGGGCAAACTGAAGGTCGCGTCGGGTACCCCTGGCACTTTGCCCAATAATAGCTTCCAGAATCTCTTCGCCAGCCCGTATAACACGCAGTGCCCGAAGGGGACTGCGTATTGAAGCATGGGATCAAAGTACGGGATCAACTCGAGCGCACCGCGCCCATGCCGTCCAGTCATTTTCGGGGCTTCCCCTCCATCGGTTCTAGATACCAACCCAGCATGCCCGTCTTTAGAAAGCATGAGGAGCTCTTCGTCCGCATACACCTCGGATTTCCCCTGCACCGTTGTCATTGTTAGCTTCACCGGCTTGGCATACCCCTTGAAATACATTCCCTTCCCGCCGGGACCGCTCGTCCCTTCGAACAGACTGTAGGCATCAGCCCGGTAGCTACCGACTCCCATAAACCGCCCCATTGTGATCCGCATCACCGAATCCGCGTGCACCATTCCCAAGAATACTTTAAGTTTGTAAGTTCTCTCCAGGAAACTGTCGTACACCTCAAACCCGTGCATTAGGCGTAGCAACTCGGCTTCAAATAGTGCCCATATCACCAGGGGGTTCTTCTCCTTTTGCCGGGGACCGCGTGTAAGCCACAGAACCCGATGCCACATATCACGTTGACGAAACTGCAACACATCCATTGCGACACCCATCCCACATCGCGTTGATCCACCGTACGCAATTGGTATTGATTTACAAAACAGCATTCGCATCACAGCAGGCCCTTCATTTCCAATGCGTACCAAGATGTGCAGATCCTCGCACTTTATCACGCCAGCACCCATGGAATATGACCTGGTCACAAAGAAAACAGTTGTTATACTATATCCAGAAAAAGAATAAACACATCCATTCAGGTCGCAGCATCCGTGCTGCCACAAATACAACGAAAGCTGGGAAATCGAGGGTGATGGCGTCGCCATCGCACCCGATGTCCGAGTTCCATACTTGGGCGTCATCCGCGCCGGGAGAGAGTATCATCGAGCGGTGCTCCGCGTATTCCACACCAGGATCACCCCCCTCTGGAGGCGGCTCTACAGGTGTACTCGCTGACGGCGAAAGCAAGGCACCTCCGACGGCCTGATCAATACGTTCGGCCAGCGCTGCCGTCCAGAAGTCAAGTCCTGTTCGAGCATCCCGCCGGGCCCGTTGCTTGCAAAACTCCGGGTTACGCATCCAACGTTTTATAGTACGCTGCGGCGCGAAGTAATAAAACCAATCCCGTGGACGGAGCTCATCTCGACCATCGCTGGTACGTATGACCTCGAACCGTTTCTCCTTACACGTGCGCACCGGCGCACCGTCGGAGTTGGTTTCCAGTATTGTGTCACAGGTCTGGTTCTTGTCCCATGAGCTTCGGTCGCCGCCAGGGGGGTAATGTCGGCACCAATTCACGCATACATGCACGGCGTGGTCCATGTGTGACCCGGTCTTCAGAAACTTCCTCATTCTATATAGACTTGACGGAAGATTGCACTTTCCAGGCCCCCCCATGAGCATGATCAAAACCTTCAAAACCCTGTCGAATGCAGGCCTCGACCAATGTTGCGCCCTTCGCAGCTCCATGAAGTAGCAAACCGCCTCGCCCACCGTCATGTGGTCGGCGTCGGTATCCCCCACGAATAACGGGTCGCCTGGCGCCATATCTGTGTCCCACTCCTCCTGATCAGGTACGACGTCGTTCACGTCCGATTTCGTAGGCAGGAATTCCTCCAGGTTCGAGCCGGCCTCGTTCCACAGATCTTCTTCCTCGCAGTTGTGCTGGCTAAATATCTACATCCAATGGCAAGTAAATCCAGCCAGCAAGCCAGACCGTCGTCAGTATTTTGGAGAGAGTCTGCTATAAATGTGGCAATCCATGACAAACAAAGATACCAACCCGCGCAAAGGAAACAAGAGAGCGCTAGCAGATTTCTAGGCATTCCCCGATGGGTGGCATATCGATGGGTGACGTGGCAAATACCTGCAGAAATGTGCTTTTCGTGACATCAGCCTCCGGCTCAGGGGCGTCCGCCGCTGCAGCAAGCAATTTCTGCACATCGTCATCCTCCTCATCTGAGTCCAGATAGTCCAGTGTAGACACGGGGTCACCTTGCACCACACCCTCGTCGAGTTGAATCTTCACCTCGGAAGGGACTCCATGTACACCGTGCATGCCGCTGTCCGGGAAAGTCATGCTTGTGAACACGGATGGTTCAACATCGTGTAGGGTAGGTCCTGTTGATGGTAGGGAAGTCACACGATACCTCGTGTCCATGCGTCCCCCATGGTCCGTAAGCCATGCATCGATTATTCCCAGAAGGTTCTTTTCGGCAGCCGAGGGAGGGCCTCGACATGCTTCTACGAGTTTCAGCTGCGCGCGCATTGTGCGTCGTATGGTGGTGCGGGTGCTTGCGGATCGCTGCACCATTTGTTCCACCTCCTCCTCCGTGAACGACACCGCTGTCCAGTTAAACCAGTCCTTCTGTCCTGCGCACATGCCACAGTTATACCCAATTCCGGGACGATTTACATGCATTCGTTATAGACAACTTGTGCATGTTCGGCGTGCCATCAGCAGGTTAATTCATCACTGCAATTGTCATCAGAAGGCGCAACACCTATGCGACGATCATTTCGCAAGGAACAGCGGGTTGTGAAATGGAAGTAAGCGTGCTTCTTCCGCCCTGGCATCTCCTTGCATCACCTGGTTACATCTGTATATATCAGAAAAGGATCGAGTTCGGGTTTTGTACTTGCTAATCACACTGCTCAACCGAATGGTTGTTGATTCCGCCAGGAGTAAACCTAGCAGGCTGCCAACTCGTTATCGCATGGACGGCACCTCCCGGTGCACTACAGATCAAAACAACCTGAAATGAAATTGTTATTAACGTGCTTGTTTCCGCCAGGGGTAAACCCAGCAGGCTGCCAACTCCATATCGCATGGACGGCACCTCCCGGTGTACTAGAGATCAAACCAACAGAAATGAAATTGTTATTAACGTTCTTCTTTCCGCCAGGAGTAAACCCAGCAGGCTGCCAACTCCATATCGCATGGAAGGCACCTCCCGGTGTACTATAGATCAAACCAACCAGAAATGAAATTGTTATAAACGTTCTTTTTTCCGCCAGGAGTAAACCCAGCAGGCTGCCAACTCCATATCGCATGGAAGGCACATCGCGGCGTGCTACACGTCAAAACAAACAACCACCTAATGTTGCGTCAGCGTACATCACAAATAAACAAACTGATATCTGGCGTCTTTCCAAACTTGCTCTAGTTTCTACGGCGCTTGTTGTCCTCCCATGCGGGTGCTGCCGTCGGGTGCCGCCGTCCAGAAATTACGAGTGCGCAACGCTGGAATCCGGTCTGCGCCGAAATTACCACGGCACTCTGCCAGGGTCAAGGTGCGCTCTACGCCGGCCTCGTCCTTCCACCCAACCTCGTAGTTTCGTTTCACCCGGACTGCGGGCACGATTTTCAGATTCATCTCCACCAGCTGCTCCCACGTCCAGGACTCCACCGTAAAGTCACCGTGGAAAATGCTGTAGTCAAACCTAGCCAGTGGCTCCACCGTGCCATCCACATTTCCATCGTCCGCTGCCACTAGGTGGCATCGCATGATCTCCGGATGTCCCATCGTGCGCCAAGGAGATGCATCGCCGATGGTCTCGTGCTCAAACACCGTTTCTCCCACATAGGCATCTACGTCTCGTTCGGTACCGTCCTTATCCTTCACCACGCCCCCGTACCAATCGCCGAACGTGATATGCGAATCAGATTGGAACTCTTCGATTGCATTCTCGGTCCAAGCTGTTACCGCCGCCTTACGTTTCGCCGCCGCGGTCATCGAGGCTCTCTTCGTTAGTAAGCCCCTTCCGTATGCGAGCACCTGTCGCATGTCATCATCGTCCGCGTCATCATCGTCCGAGTCATCATCGTCGTCGACATCCGCCATGCTTCGCACCGCTCGTGTTGCACGGGGTGCGCGCTGTGTGGCAGCCGCGGGAGCTTGCCGTGTAGCCTGGTTAATCGATTTGAAAGCCGCCTTCAAAACGGATCCTTTTTTGCCTATTTTTTTCAGGTCCTTAGTCCACCGCTCCCGCAACTCCGTCTCGACCTCCCCCCGCCACCCCGTCGTCCCGTGTTGCGTACTGAGAAGTTCAAAACCAGGCATGTGTACCTTCTCGAAGACGGCCTTCGCCGTCATGCAAACCTTTCTCTGTGTAACCCTCGCTACGTGCTGCACGTGTTCGATCAGTGCCGGTACACCCAGCTGCTGTACTTGCGGGAGCAGCTTTTGCTTCTCCCGCTGCAAGTCTTCGTATGCGGTTGGTGCGCAACCAAACGCAGCGCTCAACTTGCGTTTGTTGCCTGACAGTAGTGCAAAAACCCCCATGCCCATTTAGTATCATCTCCCATGATTGCGCAAACTAACACGAGAACATGTCAACTAACGCGTGTTTGTTCACGTACACATGCGCGAGTCGCAAACGGGTAGACTACGTACTAGCCATCGTTTTCTTCCTCTGCTCCTCATACTGGTTCGGCTCCGCTCCGTCACCTCGTGGGCTCCGTCGAGGCACGCTGGTTGCAGCCAGTGGTGCTCCTGGAGCAGGAACGGCGTCGCGAACTCGTGGACTAGTCCGTGGAGGTGTATTGGCAACCAGTGGTACGGCTGCAGGAACGGCGTCGCGAACTCGTGGGCTTGTCCGTGGAGGTATATTGGCAACCAGTGGTGCTGCTGCAGGAACAGCGGCGTGCACTCGTGGACTAGTCCGCAGTGGAGGTGTACTGGCAACCAGTGGTGCTGCTGCAGGAACAGCGGCGTGCACTAGTGGACTAGTCCGCCGTGGAGGTGTACTGGCAACCAGTGGTGCTGCTGCAGGAACAGCGGCGTGCACTAGTGGACTAATCCGTGGAGGTGTACTGGCAACCAGTGGTGCTGCTGCATCAACAGCGGCGTGCACTCGTGGGCTCCGTCGAGGCTCCATGTTTATATTTGTAGGCCACCTCCCGGCATTAACCACCCGCTCAACAGCATCGGATGTTGGCGATAGGGGATCTATGGCCCCGGCCAAGGCACCATGAGTGGGTGCCGCCAGGGCTATCACCAAGTCTGGGCGTTTGTCTCGGACTTGGTTGTTGAATTCCGTCGCCGCGTTCAAGTCAGTCCGTTGGCGCTGTTCTACTGTCGTGCCCTTCGGTCCCAGAAAACGTCGGTTGACTAGCCGTCGTTGTACCTTACGGGTTGCGACGTCTTTTTCCAGTGTAGGATACGCCTGGGTAAACAGCTTCACACACAGATCGAATCGCTCCTGTGCCTCGGGGACGTTTGCCCAATATGCACTCGTGGGCTTATCCACGATCTGCCGCGCCTCCAGGTCGAATCCCACAGGGATCTTCCTTATGAAAGCCTCCACGTCCAGATGTGGGCCAGCTGCCTGTCGGTTGCGTGGCGCTCCTGATTCGACCACCGGTGTGTCTCAGGGCATTTGGCACTCCGTTACGGGATCGCAGAGCGCGGGCCACCGTCTACACCACGAACTGCACCGATACCATACGATGTTGTTCGGTGCGGTCGGTAGGGTGTGTAATGATTTGCTGGAGTTTGCGTACAATTATTTGATGCATTCTTGTACCCTTTATACACATCTGCACTTGATGCTGACTGACGGGATCACAGGGCCACTAAAAGAACGTGCCTCGTGGTTTAGCGGGTTCGGCACCGTCCTCCGGCAGAAAACTTGACGCCGCGGGTTCGTCACCGCCCTGGTGCTCCTCCTGCAAGATCCATGATCCGTGCAAACCGAGGATGACCCGTCCAGTCATGCCACCACGAAAATGCTTGGTAGGTTTAAAGCAAGGCTTTAGTAAATGCGTTGTAGAAGGGTAACAAGGGAGCCGGCGAGTCTTACGGGGATCGGTGCTTGATTTGCTGGAGGTCGAAGCACCTCTGCCGTTTGCGCCTCCCCTTCGCTTGTTCGTGGCCTCTGGCTTGACGCGAAATGAACATGCCGCGTAGTAGGCATTGCCCCTGACCAAGGCGGCTTGTGTGGTGCCATTGTACCCTGCGAGGTCCACGCCCCACGCCCAACCCACATTTATTTGTTGTGGTGGTTTTTTATTCTAATTATCACATGTATTAGATTGGTGTTACTATTACATATCTAATAATAGTTAATATTATTAGATTACCTATATTACTACAGGTAATATTATTAGATTACCTATAATCTTATAGGTAATCTACTAAAATTACATTATTAGATTGTAATATTAGATATGCATATATGATATAGATCTTATCTACATAATATTTATATATTATCTAGATTTAGATATGTATACATGATATGATATGATAATATATACCATATAGATTGTAATAGTAGATTGTAATATTACAATATGATATTGCAATTTTAGATTGCAATATTGCAATAATTATTACCATGCTACCCGGAAATTCAACAGGCGCTTTCCTTGCGAAGAACTGTGGTACGTTTTACAACATTGTAATATTGCTCAGCAACATTATTATTACTACAGCAGCAATATTATTAGATTGTATTCTTACTCTATACATGCTAGTTGCCAATTACTCATCTTTGCAGTACATTTAAATTGTTTCCCCCTCTGACAATAGGTCTGCTACCTTGTATCTATGCATAACTGCCTTGTGCAAATTCCACCGGTAACGAAAGTAACACGCATAATGCTGATCATTTAACCAATAATGTGGCTCTTTCAAATACTCTTCATTCACGAGCCACAATAAGGAATGCCATCTGGGACTGATACACATCTGATGCTCAACTTCCGGCTCGCCTTCGGGAATATGTACGGGAGTACCACTCAGCTGTGCAATATCATATGGCACTTGAACAATACCATATTCACACGAAACAAGAACCTTTTCACCAACTGCCCACATTATCCTTTCCTCTACCCAATCCCTAATGAACAGCACTTCTGGCTTTGTCCTGCAAAGCCAGTGCTTCTTCATCCACTCCAAAAGAATATAAAACAAGAGATGGTGGCCTTGGTCTCCTGTGTAATGTACTTTGTCATTTGCAACAGGAGATGGTGGACATGTGAGGGTAGGAAGTGAGGGTGAATTCCACCGGCCATGCCATGATTGCTGCCCCTGTATTAATCAGAGCGACAGTATTCATCAGGACGTAATCAGACAATTTACTATTGTCCAAGTGGAGACAGCGGTACAACTTACTAATAAAATGTCTAGAGTGATGTACGTATGCTATCGCAAGGCGTGTGTAAAAATTGCTACTGAATGCCGCTAATGAAATCCTCAACATTTAACACCACTGCACAACGAGTAAGGAGATCCCAATGCCCCTCTACAGTCTGCTCAAGTTTGCCCGGCGCGACATTATTCAGTGTGGGGTATGCCACGCACGCGTCTTCCACAATTATTATGCAGTATCCCAGTTGCTGCGCCGCAAGAGCGGTGTGCAGCACGCACTGGGAAACGTACGCGCCCATGATGACTATGACTGTTGGTGCCGGTTGCTGGGATGTCACTGCTTCCAGCAGATTCCTATACGGGCTCGAAGCGAGCTCGGAAATGTTATCTACATGAAAGGCATTCATATTGCTACTCAGGAAAGCGTGGTACCTTTCCACGGTGCCTGAAATTGGCCCAAGGGTTTCGAGAAATTTATCAATCCCTGGAGGTGCTCCCTTGGGATCATCGGACCGAGTGAGGAACCCCTCACCGCCATCGAAAAAGGAGTCGGCTCCGGACGACTGGGTTTGCCATGGCCGATACCACTTGGTCCAATTGATACTGATTGATTTGGCGCGACAGTCAGCTAACACCCGCTGGGCCTGCATTCGGTGGGTGGCAGTGAAATCCGCGGCATGCGACTCCTGAGCATCCAGAAAAAGCACTGACAGGGAACTGGGCTGGAGTCTACCACCACCTGCCTTCAGCGCGGTTTCTATTCCTAACATCGTATACCCGGCGTGCACGCGCGGAGGCGGTGCACGCATGTCGAGTCTGGGAGCGGTGCCTGCTGAGAGGTCGCTGCTGGCTGCGGCATACACCGTTCCACGATGCATGCATACCATCACCGAGAGCACTGGATAGAGCCAGACCCGCACAGGGGGCGTCAAGATCCATGCGTAGAAGTGGTGGGGAGAGCTTTTGACATTCATCCGTCCGTCCGTCCGAATGACCTGAACCTGTAACACGGATGTGAGGTCTTCGGAAGGAAAAGCATGTACAGCCATCCTCCATGCATTCTGTTCGCGGGGGTGGGCTTGGTTGAAGGCCATTGCCGATTCTGGGGAAGGACGGGTCGCTGGATGGTATTTCCGCCACAATGTTTCCAACTGGCACACATTGCACACGGTAAATAGGTCTAGGACACGCACGCCGTCCGGAATGCCTTCACAAACAAACGCGAGATGGTACCGGAGCCAGGGCGTCTGCCTTCGTGACACAGGTTTATCACTGAATGCGGTAAGGCTGGATGCGGTGACCCCCCACCCAGGTTCGCCCAGAAAGAACGAGCTCCGCCCAACGGCAACCTGACCACCGGTGCCCATTGAGCATCGGTCAATAACGGCATGATGTAACGCAGTCATCAGCGACGGTGATATGCAAGAATCCGTTCAAGTCAGCACAGTGCAAATATACGGAATATACATGACGCATTACTGGCAAAATGTGTTGAAAATGTGCATGCCTAACTAGGATTTGCGTACAAACGTGACAAGCACTAAGCGTTGGAACCTGGCACTAAGCGGTGGTAGGAATTGCTCCCTTCTACCCCATCATTACTTGATTGTATCCGAGACGCAAAGAAAGTTGAGTGTAACTTGGAGGCAGTTGGCCTGTTCGCTGGGTCGACTTCGAGACACGCATTCACGAGCAATGTTAGCGTTTTTGAAGTACGACTATGTGGCTCCCATTGTCCCATGTTACGCTCCTTAGCCAACGCCAGAAGCTGTTCCCATGGAAGGTTTTTCCCTAAGAGTATTTGCATGGCGAGCCCGCCAATTGCCCAGATGTCGCTGTAGGTGGTTTTGTTCGCTAGCGAGGACTCCGGAGCCCGGTGAGAGGGCTTCCATGCTTTGTAGAAAGTAGAAATTTGTGGCGCTGGTGGTGGGACTGGTGGGACAACACTCGGATCCGTTCGCTCAAGGCAGCTCAAACCGAAGTCGATGATTTTGAGACTTTGTCCGCCAACAGCCGACAGATTGTCTTGTACAAGCACGTTGTTTCCTTTCAGGTCCCCATGCACCAATCCAGCGGCATGGAGTTCCGAAACGCCACGAAACAAGTCGATGACCAGCTGGCGCCGCACTCCGATTGTTATTTCTGATGGAGAGCGGGCTTTCAGGAAGTCGATGAGGGTCTCCCCGCCATATTTCATGACGAGGAACGCGGACTGGTCTGGAGCGCCAATGTGGGCCCCGTATCCTAAGCAGGGGACAACCGTTGTGGGAGACGCGATACGGGCCAAAGAGTGCATGTACAGCTCCACGGCACAGAACCGCAGGCGACGGTGCAGTGCAGGGTCGGTGTAGTCCTTGAGAACAGCCCGCTCGGTGTTATCAATAGTGCAGTGTAAAAGGACGTTGCCGTAAGAGCCTTTACCATGAGCTTTGGTGCCCTGAGAAACGCCGTATGTTACGACTTGTGGGCGCGAGACCCTGGGCACCCCAAACTGTGCACCTATCTGGACGAGATTGTCGAGGCAGGCCTCCGGTTTTCCAAGCCGGAACCTCTTTTGAATTGATTCAACAGATAATGCCTGGTGAAAACAAGGAAGTTGCAGTGGTTGACTGTGGCGGGGTGCGTCATGAACTTCTTTTTTTACCGCCCAGGACCGCAGCGCCTTTGCCTTGCGACGCCGAGCGGATCGGGTTTTTTCCTTTGTAGCGGATGGTGCAGAGAGTGAGGGCTACGGCACATACACCACACCGGAAATCGTGAGAAACGGTGAGCAACCCCGTAAACTCAACTTAACGGCAACACGACACCAATGGAACTTTTATTGGAATCGAAGTTGATAAACACTGTTATACATGTTGCAGGTGGTTCTGTAAGCAATTTAAAGAAATTGTGGGGCAACTAGGCTACTTGGCAACTCTACGCTTCCTCGTAGTAGTGCACTCCACTGCGATGCTCGAAGTACCCTCTGCAAAAAGGGCACTGTCGCTCGTTGGGAGGCCTATACGCCATCACACCCTCGTAGCAGGCCTGGCAGATACCTAAACGGCAGCCATTAAGGCTCCGCCTCACAGGCGGAGGCTCGGAAATACCATTTTCGCCTTTGCCTTGCGACGCCGAGCGGATCGGGTTTTTTCCTTTGTAGCGGATGGTGCAGAGAGTGAGGGCTACGGCACATACACCACACCGGAAATCGTGAGAAACGGTGAGCAACCCCGTAAACTCAACTTAACGGCAACACGACACCAATGGAACTTTTATTGGAATCGAAGTTGATAAACACTGTTATACATGTTGCAGGTGGTTCTGTAAGCAATTTAAAGAAATTGTGGGGCAACTAGGCTACTTGGCAACTCTACGCTTCCTCGTAGTAGTGCACTCCACTGCGATGCTCGAAGTACCCTCTGCAAAAAGGGCACTGTCGCTCGTTGGGAGGCCTATACGCCATCACACCCTCGTAGCAGGCCTGGCAGATACCTAAACGGCAGCCATTAAGGCTCCGCCTCACAGGCGGAGGCTCGGAAATACCATCCGGCCAGCCGTTTAGCTCGCAGACCGAGCACCTCCACGGCACTCTGCGGCAGCCGGCCCTATTGGCGCTCATGATAAAATCCTGGTACAATTCTAAGTTCAGAATTGTACCATTCGGTCTAGGACCGGAAACTGGCTCGTATGTGGTGGTGGCATTGTGCCACACCACCTCCGCGTACAGAACCGGGTCGCCAGGTTCGCGAAGCAGGCGCAAAATGGCGATCACCTCCTCCTCCGGGCCGCGGTACAGAGCAGCCTGACACAGCCCGGACTGATTGCATGATGAGTGCTGAACAGGAACAGGAGTTGGAGGAGAATACAGGAGGCAACATACTCTCCGTTCAGGCTTCGGTCCGGAGATAACATACTGTCCGTTCAGGCTTGCAAGACACTTTTAAGAAGGACACCGGAAACATCCACGTCTTCATTTTCAAAGAACAGCTAACAAGCTGTAAGTGAATACAAAACAGGCAAGGGATGACTCGGTACTATTTACATAATGTACACACACGTTGAAGAAAGGTTCACTTAAACCACTTCTGCCTACAGCATGGGCACGTGACCCAGCCGGAGGCATGGGTTCGTACAAACAAACCAAAACACGAAAAATGCATGTATTTCTCTTTACACTCGCATCCTAGGCCACCGCAGTCCAGTTGATCCTCCGGATGCACTTCCTCTAAACACAATATGCAGTAGTCCTCCTCGGGTCTGGGAAAAAAGACTCGCAGAACCTCCTCCCACGTGTACACCTCCTCAACTTCATCTCCCTGTGCAAGCCCGTGAGCTAGGTTCAATTTGTCATGACGTCACGCAGTACCTCCTAAACGAGCGTGCTGTAACGTGCATCATGGATGGGTGTGATCCCATGCGCACCCTCGATGGGTACACAGGCTGGGTGTGATCCCATGCGTGCAGAGCTGGCGCGGGTAAACTAGAGGGTGCGCCTGCGCATGACGTGCGTGAGCCGGACGCCCACCAACCCGACCTTGTCTGACCCGACCATACACCATTGCACGACGAGCCAAGAGACATGCCAGTGGTAAACACGCGCACGCTTGGCTCAAGTCGACAACCCTGTTGAGGGGATACCATGGCACCATCGGCCTTACACCGACCTTGTCTACAACTCTACACCCCCCTCCAACTAGACGGCCACACGACAAACGACTCTCCCTCCCATGACCTCACATCATCCGCCCCTCCCACGAGCTGCGTACACAGGCTGGGTGTGATCCCATGCGTGCAGAGCTGGCGCGGGTAAACTAGAGGGTGCGCCTGCGCATGACGTGCGTGAGCCGGACGCCCACCAACCCGACCTTGTCTGACCCGACCATACACCATTGCACGACGAGCCAAGAGACATGCCAGTGGTAAACACGCGCACGCTTGGCTCAAGTCGACAACCCTGTTGAGGGGATACCATGGCACCATCGGCCTTACACCGACCTTGTCTACAACTCTACACCCCCCTCCAACTAGACGGCCACACGACAAACGACTCTCCCTCCCATGACCTCACATCATCCGCCCCTCCCACGAGCTGCGTACACAGGCTGGGTGTGATCCCATGCGTGCAGAGCTGGCGCGGGTAAACTAGAGGGTGCGCTGCGCATGACGTGCGTGAGCCGAACGCCCACCAACCCGACCTTGTCTACAACTCTACACCCCCCTACAACTGAACGGCCACACGACAAACGACTCTCCCTCCCATGACCTCACATCATCCGCCCCTCCCACGAGCTGCGTACACAGGCTGGGTGTGATCCCATGCGTGCAGAGCTAGCGCGGGTACACTAGAGGGTGCGCCTGCGCATGACGTGCGTGAGCCGGACGCCCACCAACCCGACCTTGTCTGACCCGACCATACACCATTGCACGACGAGCCAAGAGACATGCCAGTGGTAAACACGCGCACGCTTGGCTCAAGTCGACAACCCTGTTGAGGGGATACCATGGCACCATCGGCCTTACACCGACCTTGTCTACAACTCTACACCCCCCTCCAACTGAACGGCCACACGACAAACGACTCTCCCTCCCATGACCTCACATCATCCGCCCCTCCCACGAGCTGCGTACACAGGCTGGGTGTGATCCCATGCGTGCAGAGCTGGCGCGGGTAAACTAGAGGGTGCGCCTGCGCATGACGTGCGTGAGCCGAACGCCCACAACCCGACCTTGTCTACAACTCTACACCCCCCTCCAACTGAACGGCCACACGACAAACGACTCTCCCTCCCATGACCTCACATCATCCGCCCCTCCCACGAGCTGCGTACACAGGCTGGGTGTGATCCCATGCGTGCAGAGCTAGCGCGGGTACACTAGAGGGTGCGCCTGCGCATGACGTGCGTGAGCCGAACGCCCACCAACCCGACCTTGTCTACAACTCTACACCCCCCTACAACTGAATGGCCACACGACAAACGACTCTTCCTCCCATGACCTCACATCATCCGCCCCTCCCACGGGCTGCGTACACAGGCTGGGTGTGATCCCATGCGTGCAGAGCTGGCGCGGGTACACTAGAGGGTGCGCATGCGCATGACGTGCGTGAGCCGAACGCCCACCAACCCGACCTTGCCTACAACTCTACACCCCCCTCCAACTGAACGGCCACACGACAAACGACTCTCCCTCCCATGACCTCACATCATCCGCCCCTCCCACGAGCTGCGTACACAGGCTGGGTGTGATCCCATGCGTGCAGAGCTGGCGCGGGTACACTAGAGGGTGCGCCGCGCATGACGTGCGTGAGCCGAACGCCCACGAACCCGACCTTGTCTACAACTCCACACCCCCCTACAACTGAACGGCGCAACGGCCACACGACAAACGACTCTCCCTCCCATGACCTCACATCATCCGCCCCTCCCACGAGCTGCGTACACAGGCTGGGTGTGATCCCATGCGTGCAGAGCTGGCGCGGGTAAACTAGAGGGTGCGCCTGCGCATGACGTGCGTGAGCCGAACGCCCACCAACCCGACCTTGTCTACAACTTTACACACCCTCCAACTGAACGGCCACACGACAAACGACTCTCCCTCCCATGACCTCACATCATCCGCCCCTCCCACGAGCTGCGTACACAGGCTGGGTGTGATCCCATGCGTGCAGAGCTGGCGCGGGTAAACTAGAGGGTGCGCCTGCGCATGACGTGCGTGAGCCGAACGCCCACCAACCCGACCTTGTCTACAACTCTACACCCCCTCCAACTGAACGGCCACACGACAAACGACTCTCCCTCCCATGACCTCACATCATCCGCCCCTCCCACGAGCTGCGTACACAGGCTGGGTGTGATCCCATGCGTGCAGAGCTGGCGCGGGTAAACTAGAGGGTGCGCCTGCGCATGACGTGCGTGAGCCGAACGCCCACCAACCCGACCTTGTCTACAACTCTACACCCCCCTACAACTGAATGGCCACACGACAAACGACTCTTCCTCCCATGACCTCACATCATCCGCCCCTCCCACGGGCTGCGTACACAGGCTGGGTGTGATCCCATGCGTGCAGAGCTGGCGCGGGTAAACTAGAGGGTGCGCATGCGCATGACGTGCGTGAGCCGAACGCCCACCAACCCGACCTTGTCTACAACTCTACACCCCCCTCCACTGATGACGGCCACACGACAAACGACTCTCCCTCCCATGACCTCACATCATCCGCCCCTCCCGCGAGCTGCGTACACAGGCTGGGTGTGATCCCATGCGTGCAGAGCCGGCGCGGGTAAACTAGAGGGTGCGCCTGCGCATGACGTGCGTGAGCCAAATGCCCACCAACCCGATCTTGTCTGACCCGACCATACACCATTGCACGACGAGCCAAGAGACATGCCAGTGGTAAACACGCGCACGCTTGGCTCAAGTCGACAACCCTGTTGAGGGGACACCATGGCACGATCGGCCTTACACCAAAGACGGACTGGAGACCTGGCGTGCACAGCACGACGAGCCAAGAGACATGCCCGTGGTAAACACGCGCACGCTTGGCTCAAGTCCTGCGCGCCCGTGGAGGGGACACCATGGCACCATCGGCCTCACACCGAAGACGAACCGGAGACCTGGAGTCAGTCACCGTGGAGGACTTCGCATCATAGGTGCGCGATGTCAGTCAGTCACTGTGGAGGACTTCGAATCATAGGTGCGCAGAGTCAGCCACCGTGGAGGACTTCGAATCATAGGTGCGCGGAGTCAGTCACGGTGGTGGACTTCGAGTCTTAGGTGCGCGGAGTCAGTCACCGTGGAGGACTTCGAGTCATAGGTGCGCGGAGTCAGTCACGGTGGAGGACTTCGCATCATAGGTGCGCGGAGTCAGTCACCGTGGAGGACTTCGAGTCATAGGAGACCTGGCGCGCATAGCACGACGAGCCAAAAGACATGCCCGTGGTAAACACGCGCACGCTTGGCTCAAGTCGTCTCACATCTGAACACGCCTCCTAACTGTACTACTTCCACCAGGCGCCCCACACAAGCAGATCACCAATGGTGATTCCGGCACACCCTCTGAAGCTCTTATGGTTAAGAAACAGATTGGACGTGGTTAGCAGGCTGAGAAGCGCACCAGGTCAGCTTGGGAGACACCCTCCACCTCCCCCGCCTCCTGCGCAGGGTCAGCCTCCTGCAGAGCACAGACCGTGTGCCACGTGAGGCATGCTGCGGACCGTGAGGTTGTGTGGGCTCCAAGATGTTCACGTTTCTACATGGAAAAATCAGGCAGCTGAGTTACGGGAGGAGTGACTCGGAAATGTCAACGGTCCAAGAACACTTACCGCAGGCCCCTGGGGTGCAGCAGCAGCTCCACCACCATGCCCACCGGGGCGCACTGCAGGAGGCTGTGTGAGGCACGCTCCAGACCGTGAGGAGGTGTGATGCGGCGGTATGAGGCGCAATTTAGACCGTGAGGCGGCGTGGGGCACTTTTTAGACAAGTATGTGCATAAGGTACAAAGATCCGGCGCGATTATGCACTAGACAAATATTCCCCCCACAAAAAAGGAACATACCCGCTCCAAGATGTTCACGTTCCTACAAGGAAAAAGCAGGCAGCTGAGTTACGGGAGGAGTGACTCGGAAATGTCAACGGTCCAAGAACACTTACCGCAGGCCCCTGGGGTGCAGCAGCAGCTCCACCACCATGCCCACCGGGGCGCACTGCAGGAGGCTGTGTGAGGCACGCTCCAGACCGTGAGGTGGTGTGATGCGGCGGTATGAGGCGCAATTTAGACCGTGAGGCGGCGTGGGGCACTTTTTTGACAAGTAGGTGCATAAGGTACAAAGATCCGGCGCGAGCATGCTCTACACAAATATTCCCCCAAAAAAAACGAACATACCCGCTCCAAGATGTTCACGTTCATACATGGAAAAAGCAGGCAGCTGAGTTACGGGAGGAGTGACTCGGGAATGTCAACGGTCCAAGAACACTTACCGCAGGCCCCAATGGGGGCGTATACCGAGGTCTTCCTCCATACCCGCCGGCGCGCACTGCAGCAGGCTGTGTGAGGCATGCTCCAGACCGTGAGGTGGTGTGATGCGGTGGTATGAGGCGCAATTTAGACCGTGAGGCGGCGTGGGGCACTTTTTAGACAAGTATGTGCATAAGGTACAAAGATCCGGCGCGATTATGCACTAGACAAATATTCCCCCCACAAAAAAGGAACATACCCGCTCCAAGATGTTCACGTTCCTACAAGGAAAAAGCAGGCAGCTGAGTTACAGGAGGAGTGACTCGGAAATGTCAACGGTCCAAGAACACTTACCGCAGGCCCCTGGGGTGTAGCAGCAGCTCCACCACCCTGCCCGCCGGGGCGCACTGCAGGAGGCTGTGTGAGGCACGCTCCAGACCGTGAGGTGGTGTGATGCGGCGGTATGAGGCGCAATTTAGACCGTGAGGCGGCGTGGGGCACTTTTTAGACAAGTATGTGCATAAGGTACAAAGATCCGGCGCGATTATGCACTAGACAAATATTCCCCCAAAAAAACGAACATACCCGCTCCAAGATGTTCACGTTCCTAGAGCGAAAGAGCAGGCAGCTGAGTTACGGGAGGAGTGACACGGAAATGTCAACGGTCCAAGAACACTTACCGCAGGGCCCTGGGGTGCAGCAGCAGCACGATGCATGATGCTGCCGCCGACGCTCCTGGTGGGCATCACCGTCCGCGCAGAAGCACCCACCTGCGACACCGTCGAATATTAACAAACTGGCCAATACGCATTTTCCCTATAAACAATACACGCATGTCGAACACCTAGAGGTAACCCACCTGCCCTTCAGGGACTCGCATGGCCACCCCAAGCAACGCTGCGCCACGAGACGCGGACTGCACGCCTCCCACAGGTCCATCCTGCGAGCAATCGCCAACGTAAACACATGCATGCCTATGAACCTAATCAAGGAAAACACCACTGCTGACTAAATAGCAAGCTAACAGCCGGTAGGCCTACGAGTGGAATCTGTTCCAAACCTGCAAGGTCCTTTGCCTCTTCGAGGAAGGACCGCTATCTCCCGTTTTCTCCATTGCAGCTTGCTGTTTTTTTTTTTTTTACTCTCTTGCGAGAGTCAACCGCTCGTTTTTCAAATTGTAAAGAACTTCAAGACAAACACGACTTGGTTTGGCGCAACAGGCGGGATATCTCGCCTTGCATGCATATCATCATCGTGCGCAATCGATCGCAAGCGCCATCGACTCGTCGTGATGACGGCCATGGCCATGCATGCGATTTCGCTATCTTATTATCTTAGTTTATATTCATGCACTCATCACCTGCTTGCCATGGAATTTCTATCATTTATACAGCGACTGTATGCCTTCCCCCATGTTCTCGCAATTTATACACATCGATTAGCCTTTCTTTAAATTTATACAAGCGTTTAGGCTCTCGATCTCAGATTCTCGCCTGTCTCCGCGGCTTTTAGGGGCTTTTAGGGGCGTGTTTAGGCCACCAAATCCCAATTACCCAGCTTTAGGAGGCATTTTGACACTTTAGGACCATTCTCGATTTTTTAGTAATACTTAGTGAATTTTAGTAAGAATCCTTGTTCAAGTGATCACCGTGAGCCCCCCATGTGACTCCTAATACTCAAAATAACGGTGGTCCTTGTGGTAGGACCACCATTTTCTTCAAGCTTTTGGTGAAATCACGCCCCTAAAGCGTGTCGTTCAACCTAAAGTCTCATGGGGGCCGCCGCTATAAGAAATAAAATTCATTTAACTCATAAATATCATGTGCAAATGTTGCCTGTGCCTGAAATAGTCGATTTAGTGATCGAAACCGCAATTGTCCATTGGTCCTTGTGGTAGGACCATGAATTTGGGTAGTAGCCATTAAAACGGCCGCAATCGCCCACAATGCCTTTGTGCTAGCAAAGTGCAGATTTCGAAGTCAAATTTGTTGCATTCGATTTCGAATAATAACGCATTTGTCCCCAACTATGGAGCAAGAAAAACTGGAAAATGTGGAAGAGGGGTATGTAATTTGTTTTTTAAAAAAACATGCCATCGTAATGGGTGATGCCAAAATAGCCCCATGGTAGATGGCGCATGTTAGATGGGCTGAAACCTCGCGAGGTTGCAAATAAACAGAATTGGCAACGAGTCACCCATATAAGGTAAATGAGGACCCGGTTATAGTACGGGTGCAGTTTCGGCACATGCAGATTACTATACCGCCGTTGGGGATTGCGGACATGCAAGCGAACATCGGGGATTTTTGCCCATGCGGTAGGAGTTTTATTTGTGTGGGTAAAGTTGAATACAAATATCGGGTAGAGCATTATAACACATTCGTGAACGTCCGGGAAGGTTCCCGATGCCTTAGAGACGTTCTTTATGTGCAAAATTAGCAACATGTGGGTGATGTTCAATGAAGCTAAAATCTACTAAAATAGCTGGATATATGAACACGTAAACGGTGTGAGCTGCCGAGGATTGGTAGGGTGAGGGGGGGCAGCAGCAGCAGCAGAAGCAGCAGCAGCAGCAGCAACCAACCTTCGTACAGAACGGGCAATGCGAAATTATATTTGTAAGTATGGATTCTTATGGAATCGCAACAAAGAAAACATATGTATGATGTATTTGGCTTTTTGGCATCCATTTTGTCCGGCCAAGACCAATCAGCTCGCCGTCGTTCAGGCAATCCCAGTGCCAGTGTCGCGCGCGCCGTTATGGCGGCATCACGGACGAAAACTAATACATATATGTGGACATATTGGGTTTCCAGGCACGTGCAAGCAGCGCAGGGAGTGACACGCAATTCACTGCAGACTAATATGATATCATATAATACTGCGCTTACACTATTGATTTTAAAAATAATTAATTAATTGGGGAAATTTATAGTATCCGTTTACAATTTTCAGAAATTAAATAACTCGCGCGAGCGACAAGTGTCCAACAAATCAATAGTGAATAAATAAATATGTTTGAGCCTATCGACCCTGTCAATAGGAACAAGAAATAGTTTCAAAACTAAATAAAGATCTCCATCGCACGACATACAACAATCGATAGCGACGAAATTAATTAATGATTAATCGCCACCTTTGCACCTGCTTCATGTGCTGGATCTTGACCTGGAGGGCAGTAAGATAAAGTGGCAGTGGTACCGCCCACGTGCCAATTCCGTCAGCAACGCGAAGACACGTGCGATGGACTTTTCCGACTTGGAGGACGGGTTCTATGCAGGAAAGAACCCCGTCACGGCTTGGTGTGATTTCTTCACTGACGAGTTTGTTTATTGCTGGGAACTAGAAGAGGGGGATGACGTGGGCTCTATTCCGATCGAGTTCCACGCTACCATTAGCACCAACCTTAGGGCAATCGTGAAAGCAAAGAACTGTGCTAAAAAGAAGGGGCAGATGCCACTTGCGCCCCTGCCATAGACACCGCAGAAGCCAGTACCTCTGGTTTTCGTGCTTCGTAGGTTCTACAATATCATACAGTAAGCGCTTATGATAAAGAGCTCACCGCAATATCCACAGCTTCGTTCGTTGCTAAAGTGAACTGTGTTACGACTTACTGTGCCCTTAATAATAAGTGTTCAGTACTGTAAGACAAAGATCGATATTGTACAGTAAGCTTGTTCATAATACATATCTCCATATCACCATACAATACTGTATCTGAAAGACTGCATTATCAATGTTAATTATTAATTTATGGGTCGATCTTGTTGGTGCAACAAAGTAATAGCTAACATATTAATTAAATCTGGGTCGATCTCGTATACCAATAGGAACAAGAAATAGTTTTAAAAGTAATTAATTTCGTAGATCTCGCGATGTCCAACAATACATAGGGAAAATATTAAATTAATTCGGACCAGCATAAAACCCCTATTGAAAATAATTTCTTATTGATGAGGCCTTGGGGGGTTAAAATCAATAGTGTAAGCGCAGTATGACTTGGGTGTTTTATTATTGTCGGGACTGGCAACCGGAGCAAGTGGCACCTCGGGTCGAGGGGTGATCAGAGAGTGTGTGCCCCCACCTTTTTTTGGGGGGGTGTGAAAGTCGCATCTCCCATCACGGTACGCGTATCGTTCTCGCAAAACGGAATCATCTGCAAGCTGCCTTCTGCGTCGGAGTTTCGCCCAGGATCGATGGCCATGGTCGCAGTGTCTAAAAAAGGGTACGTGGACTCAAATCTGCCAGAATATATAGGCTGACGACTAGGGAAACTGGTAAAATTATCAGAATAGGTGAACTGATAGTGATTCGTGCCCGTTATATCAGCTAAGGACTTGAGGTTTCGGATACAGGTAGTGATATGGGCCCGGGCGGTTACCCGCACTACCACAGAGGTGACACCAAGCAGAGCTGGTCAGGGTGTCACATCCAACAAGTAGAATGAATGATCGACTGAGTGCACTTACGTACAATTTGTAAAAGAAATACATAAAGTTTAAGGTTTCGGGTTCGTATACGCAAGCTGTGTAGATGTCTGATTGGCGATGGTATGTACCCGCCATCATGCACATTTCAATGTCTCCGTCCGAACACGATGGCAATGCCTTTTTTCGCTCAATTAGACGCTGTACGCGGAGCTATCGCACCAATTACCGAACTTCATTGAGCTTCCGAGGATTCGTTGAACACAGCCCCTTGCCTCAGAATAACTCCAGTGTTCAACGAAAAAGTCGGGAATGTTCAAAAATTCGCGCCTGCGGCGCATAATAATATAACATGTGAGGCGATAGCGCGGGGCACTCCCACCCCCACCATCCTTGCGTGACTAGTCCGCGCCCTTGATGGTGGTATCGTGGGACACTCCCGCCCTCCCCACGCGCGCGATGGTGGTATCGTGGGACAATCCCGCCCGCCCCACGCGCGCGATGGTGGTATCGTGGGACACTCCCGCCCGCCCCACGCGCGCGATGGTGGTCTCGTGGGGCACTCCTGCCCGCCCCGCGAGCGTGATGGGGGTATCGTAGGGCACTCCCGTCCCCCGCGAGCGTGATGGTGGTATCACAGGGCACGTATCGTGGAGCACTCCCACCCGACCCGCGCGCGTTATGGTGGTATCGTGGGGCACTCCCGCTCGCCCCGCGCGCGTTATGGTGGTACCGTGGGGCACTCCCGCCCGCCCCGCAGTGTGCGCGAGTGCAAGTTCTAGGGGGGGGGTGCTGACCCCCCAACGGCAAAAAGCAACTCCTAGGGGGGGGGTGCTAACCCCCCAAAGGCAAAATGCAAGTTCTAGGGGGGGGGTATTTCTAGAACCTCTGCTGCCCCCGCTATCAATCCTCGGAAGCTCATTTTTCAGATCCATCGGAACACCTGCGACACAAGCTGTACACACCCAGTATCGTGAGTTGGGGCATACACATAAACAAACTGAAAAATGAAAGCAGCCCAACACTTCCGCAATCCCTGCGCATATCTCAGCAGTCGCCCCACTCTTTTTAATAATCCTGGAAATTAAATTCAGAGATCAACCCGTGACACGAGACACGAATCGTGTATAAAGCGTGAGTTCATTTATACAGCGATTTTAATTTATACAAAGCGAGAGTTCCGGCGCGTGTATCCCTTCCCTTTCCGATATATCAAGATGTCAATAACGTCCCTTGCTTCAAAGCAGATTCCCCATTTATTCCTCCGACTGCAAATCTTAGTTTCGGTTTGCCCAAAAGAAAATTAGCGCGGCAGTATATGCGTTTGTTTCCCGGGTTCGTAAAAGATGTTCTTAGATCGCCGGTTACGACGGACAGAAGACATTATTAAGTTATGATCGATTGGTGTGTCCCCTACCAGAATATTGAATAATACAAGTTTTCAAGTCATTAAATACATACAACGTACTGCTTCTCCTGTAAATAATACACCACTCCTCCTCGGTAAAGCGAATACATACATCTGGTAAGTGAAAGTCCGTTCAGGTTGGATTGTTTCTGGGAATCGGCGTATTAAAGCCAATAAGAGATTTGCAAGCGTAAATAAATAGGCTCGTATGAGCTCTATGTGAAGTGTTGTACTGCCAGGTGTTGTATTAAATAGTACTATTAACACACAATTTGGTCTTTTTCAAGTACGCCTGCATGGAGGTACCTAACACACAACGTGCATGGAGCGACTAACGCACAATCTGCAGAAAATAAATACCGCGCGTCATACAAATAAAATACAGGAGGAAGCTTCTTGAAGTTCTCTCTCGTGAGTACACTCGCGTTATGATGCAAGTTACACCTCGGAAGTAATCATCACAGGAGCATATCCAATCACCATGTCCTGCTGGACAGGAGCGGAGTAAATGACGGGGTTCATCTCCCAGTGGCCGCGGAGCTTCATCTCGCGGTCCTGCGGGAAACTTCATCTGGCTCAGCTTCCGGACTATGGCAACAGCTCAGACACTCACCGGCAGACAAGGGGTAAGGAAATAACGACCAAGGCCAGGGTGCCACACTGGGGCGTTTCGAAACAGCTAGAATGGCAGTCCATATGCGGATAGCGTGTGATAACTGTTTTGGCAAGGAGCAATTGCAAGGCGGTGGTGCATAAAGAGAAGGGACTGAACGCTCACCTCTTGAGCCAGCGAGCAGGGCATGCAAAACAAGTGGTGGCAGTAGTCGTCAATCTGCTTGTTGCAGACCTCGGTGGAGCAGCACTGAGTGTCGATGTTGTACTTATTGCGCAGAGTAGACCGCGCTCTGGAAGTGTAAAGAGGCATGATGAAAGGACCAATCTTTGGGATAGCGAAGAGGGCACTTGCGAGACAGAAAGGTCCTGTGTTCCAGAAAAATATTGTTTTAAAAGGCCAGGCTTAGGTCTGCGGACAGAGTTGGGTGTCCACGAAGATGATGAAGAAGTGTGTTGCTGCGGACAGTGAGGCCACTCGAAAAGACCAACGAATAATACGATATGTCGCGGACACGAAAGGATATGCTCAGCGTGGAAAGAAACGCTCGCTTATAGGTAGTAACGGGACGCAGCGGGAATAATAAATTAAGAACAGGGACACGCACAGACAGCGGCAACTGGTAGGCTGACTAATATGGCGGGATATGACGGGATTAGTCACTGAATGCGAGGCAAAAAAGTATTATGCAGCTATCCAGAGTTTATTTTTTTTAATGAAGGCAAATCAAACGCAAACGACATCCTTACCACAGCAGTCGCGGCCATAGATAGCGGACGAGTTCTGCCCAAACTTGATCGATGGACATAAATAGGACATCCAGCCTGTTTTGTGGCATAACAGGGGAGTTAAACCATGATATTCGTGTGGACGGTCAGAAGCTATCCAGTACTATCCACAGCACGCGAATCTCTCGAGACGAACGGATTTCTCGTGCACAAGGCCTAAGTCTGCTGCGAAGTCTAGTATCCCATACAGTAACCCGAAATGTTATCTAGTGCTGTTGGCACGCTCGCAGCAGAGCACAGGAAACTTGGGACTTTACAATGCCGCTTGTAAGGGAAACAAGAAAAAGCGTGGTAGCCTATCAAAAAAACAGTTATGCTTAGACTTGGTGTTACTCGGAAGTGATGAAAACGTGCACATAGTTGCAAATGGTAATTCGAGCTCTGCCGCCGCAATTGCGTTCAAAAGACAAGTACCACCCTGCTCAAACTTACATGTTCCGCAGTCGCCGTTGTCGCAGCAGTGACAGAGACCGGTCGACCACTTCTGAGGGGGAAGCTCCCCCTCAAACATGGCCTCAACCATCACCTCCTCACTGCACTTTTCCGCGTAAAACTTATCAGCCATGTCGAAAATCTTATGAAACGTGCAGCGTCGAGTAAGAAAACAAGTATAGTTGATATATCTTATATGTTCTGCGAGTTGTGGGTGGTGCCTGAAATTTGTTTAACCTCACGTCAGTGACACTAAGGTCGTTGCACTTCCTCTTCGACTACTCACGAGAGCCCTGAGACTGTGACACAGAACAGTCGAGTGTCACAGTCGAGTGTCACTCAGAGGGTGATTCTATGGTTTGGTGTCAGGTTACCCGACTGTAGTCGGCGTCGGCAGTTTTTTGATCACAGCAAGCTGATTGGCTCGGACGACCGTAGGTCGACGGAAAGTCGACGCCGACTCTTGCATGTCACCCCCATGTCACGCTCCAACATTTCCGAGTTTTTGGAGTCGACGGAATAGTTTGGCCGTGACATCTCGTGACATGAAGCATCTTTCGTCGACTTTCGGTCAGACCTTGCTCTGTGCATCCTTCGATCTAATGGAGGCCTGATTTTTTTGACGGCTTTCGAGAGAGACGACTCTCTGCCGACTAAATCTACGTGCCACGTCGGAGAAACTACTCTCGCCTTTTCTGTTTTTCAGCCTGATGTTGCGTCCCAGGCACCGCTTTCAAAGAAATAACTTGATATTTCTGCTACGGTGAGCCTATGATTATGATATTATTCCGAAGTTATAAGACCTATAACTTCGTAATGATACTTTTCATTGTGTTTTCCGTAGTGAACTTTTTTATTGGACATGATGAGCGCGTGCGTAAAGATCCCCGCACGTTTTCATCATTGTACCGCTATAAACGGGACAAATGGAACAAACGTTTTGCAGTCTCAAACTTATGAGTGTTCGAACAGCGTGCAACTCTCTCCAACACTTTATAAGTATGTAATGAATTTAGTTTCAGTCGCTGTCTTGAGCATCCGCAGAAACGCAGATGCCCAAAACGCGTTTGAAGTCCGCAATGCGAACCCCCTTCGCGGCTTGCTCAAATCCGCGAATACGGATGGAATAACGCCAAACGCGCTATCACGCAACGTTAACTTAAGTTAACTTTGCGTGAAAACTTGGCGGAGACTCATCTCTGTACATCTCGCTACGCAATCATTTAGTACCGCAAGGGTACTCACTCCCGGCGAGCATCCTAAAACGCGAAGTACGGCTTCTTTCGCTACGTTTCGAGTGTCAAACGACGCACATATATCACAGTGAATACATGTTTAAAATGTTGTGATACATGTTGCGAAATTTGCAAAGTAATTGCCAAAATTCATGTGCGGACAGCAGCCCGACGCATGTTTCAAAGGGTCCTTCCGGGTCAACGCTCAACGGAGAGATAGTAGGCTTACCACACCGGTCAGATGAAAAATCGCACGGTCTTTCCGATTTCTGATGTGGAGGAATATTTCCTACGATTGGGAATCTACGTCATGTCGGGGAGGGCTTAATGGAAAAAGTTCATTCTATAAACTGGTGACAGTCGCCGACGCCGACGCCGACGCACCGTGACGTGACGTGACACCAATCCATAGAATCGGACTCACCGACTACAGATCGAGATCCACACGACAGAAGATGAGACTCAGGCCCGTCGTTAGTCCTGGTTTGGGAACTTTGTCGCGATGTCGGCATGTCGTCGTGTCTTGTCTGCCGTTGCCTAAAATGCTAATTTCTGGTTGGTCCAACTCGGATGACACGTCTGCGGACAAGGGTTCTTGTCAAGCCGTGCTATATAATTTTATACAGGAAATAAAAAAGCAAAATATAAAAATATACAAATATAAAAATGAAAATATACAAAATAGAATTTTCGAATTTCGAATATAATAAAATACTTTATTTGAGAAAATATCCTGAGGAGCATAAATGATAACTTTGTGTTCCAGCTCAGCTCCCCTGCCTCGCCCACGCCCCGGCGACCCACCCGGCTTTCCGGGGCGGCCCACCGAGGCGCCTATACCGCTGCTCCACGACTGCATTTGCTCCTCTCCCAGCTTGCTTCGATCCAGTTATCTGCCGCTCCCCGCACCAACCGCACCCCACACCACACGCTCAGCCACTGCGCCACGCGGGCGCCTGATGATGAAAGCCGAGAATTAGTAAAACCTTTATAAAACACACAAAGGGATAATGAATAATGGATGGCGCGCATCGAAATTCGATGATGATATTATATTACGTAATAAAAATGATGACGTGATACTTTGTAAAATCATATACGAAATATTAAAATACTGTACAGGTTAATGCCTTCAGGATTAATAAAAGGCAATTCACAACTTCGCTGTAACAGGAATCATATACCTATATATGGAATCTTCGGCGTGACGCAAGACGGCGTCTGTCACACTATTCTATTATTGTGAAGCCCGCAAGGCTCCCAGAATGAAAGTTAGTGACACTGTCATCAAAGACGCCTGTATGAGCTGCAACAGGAATTATACAATCAGTGGGAAGCGGCATCAGCGACAGTAACACTATGACTATTCTTTTAGCATTCCATTTACATTGCGAAGCCCGCAAAGCTCCCTGAATGAAAGTTGGTGACACCATCATAAAAAACGCCTGAATGGGCTGCAACAGAAATTATACATACATACATACATATCCTTCTGCGGGCGCTAAACGTCGTCAGCCTGTCACACTATGCTATATTTAGATTGCGAAGCCCGCAATGCCGCAAAGCTCACATATAAATGAAAGTTGGTGACACTGTCATCAAAGACGCCGATGCGATGTGGATGTGGGCTGCAACAGAAATTATACACACCAATGGCGCGACGCGAAATACTCTGCCAGCTCTTTCAAAATCGGTCATCACGTTCGATCGGCCATCATCATCACCTTCAAAACTTAAAATTCGAAATTGGAAACGTACATATGAAATCAGTGGTGGGAAAAAGTGAAATAATCTTGGTATAAATTCAATGGTGGGAAGACTGTATAGTGAAATTCAGTAGCATACTATAGGACTGCATAGTGAAGTCCAGGTATGCTACTGAATTTGAATCCTGTATTGAAATTCCTACAGTGAATTCCTGTATAAATAGTCCTGAAATTCCTGTAACTCCTATAGTGAAATTCAGTATACTACTGTATAGTGAAATTCAGTATCGAGTATAAATACAGTGGTGGGAGGACTGTATAGTGAAATAATCTGAGTAAAAATTAAGTGGTGGGAAAACTGTATAATTTGTACCTTGGATGGGAAAACGTGAAATACTTGATTATATTGTAGGTACATCTTGCGGAAACGATTTATACCTTCCGCAGATAGAGTGCAGTCGAGAAGCGGAAAACAGGCTGGGGATCGACGGTAGAGTTCAAAATTAATTTGACTAAATGGACGACGATAAAGGGCAACGTCTATCACAAACATTGTCAAGCACTGCTCAACATTGTCAAGCGGCGCTCGTGGATAGCTAATGAACTGTCGATCTTTGGGTTAGTAGGGGATCAACGCAAGACAAGTTAGTTGTCAGGCACTGCCTGTCTTGACAATGACACGTCGGCGAACAAGTTCGCCAACGTGCGCATTGTCAAGACAGGCAGTGCCTGACAACTACCTCGTGTCGGATGTCGCTGTCGCGTGACCAGGACTAACGATGAAATTTTTGGGGAAAACCGACATGCTGCCCAACATTTCCCATCTACGTGGCGTCCGACGTGGCGTCGTGCCAACGGGAAAAACAATTGCATGCAAGCTTAAACGTGAATACAGTGAGAAAGTTGACCGTACCCCGTAAGTCGCTATCCAGCGGCTGTTGTGTTCGGTATACTAACGTATACCAAACACAGCATAACTATGCATATGAGTTCTCATAAGTGTTAGGAACAACATATTTTTTGCGCGAGCAAGATCCGTCCAGCATTTAGCATGCTGGACGGTTCTTGTGAGGGGGGGTAATGGACGTGATTCGAGCCAGCCATCTCGACTCACGCCCAGCAGGGACTCATATTGCACAGCATGAGCATATCACGCATATCATATGAGCATAGGAAACTAATTCTGAGCATCTGACAGTGCACTGTCACCTTTAGCGGAAACGCGAATGTCAACCGCGTCCACGTTTCCGCCGCGGGGCTCGAAGCGTGTGAATCAAATGACCAAATGAAACACAGATGCGCACATACAACAACGTGAAATATATTTCAGATGTTGTTATTAGTATTTCTCACCCTTCCCTTCGGTAGGATACCGAAGGGAATGCCGTTTTGCGGATGCGGTTTCCCGCTTCCGCCACACGAAGCGGAGAATCTGGAATCTGCTTCCAGTCACCGAATCTGTGCGGGGATGCTTCCTAACGTTCATAATACCTTCTAGTAAAAATTATTTCCATCTAATATATCGCGATTAATTGTTAATCTCCTCACTAATCTACCCTGCTGCACTAGGTTTTCACAGTGTAAACTAGGTCAAGTCGCTTGTCTTTTTGCCTACGTGGTCATGTCTTTTTGCCGACGTGGAACCCGAAAACCGACATGAACGACATGCGCGACATTAAATGCCTGTGCGCCCTTAAAAAAGTTTTGATCTAACGATAGATTTTAAATTAACGCGACATAGGACGACAAAAAGAAGACAAAATGGGTCGACATGATCTTTTTGGGGTCGACATGATCTTTCGTTTTCGAAGACATGCAGAGATCATGTCGACCCCAAAAAGATCATGTCGACCCTGTCGCATGTATGCATGTCGCTTTTCAGAATTTTTCAACCAATCAAATCGCCGTGATCAAAAACGCGACAGACCGACATGTCGTCGAAATTCCCAAACCAGGACTAATAACGACGGGCCTCAACGTCGAAGAGTCTCAGGTTGAGTCCCGTCCTTAAATCTGGTTTGGAGATTACGGCCGTCGCGTCGCGTCGCGTCGCGTCGCGTCGCGTCTGACCAGATTTAAGGATGAAGAAATCGGCGTACTGCGACGGTGTGCACGACATTTATCGTCTACGTGGCGTCTGGATGGTGTCGTCGTGGCAACGGCAAAACAATTGCACGCAAGCTTAAACGTGAATGCAGTGTTGAAATTGACAGTGCCCCGTAAGTCGCTTTCCAGCGGCTGTTGTTTTCGGGATGCTAACGTGTACCAAACACAGCATTACTTTGCATATGAATTCTAATAAGTGTTAGGAACAACATGTTTTTTTTGCGCGCAAGATTCGTCCAGGATTCTGGATGCTGGACGACTCTTGTGAGGGGGGGTAATGGGCGTGATTCGAGCCAGCAATCTCGACTCACGCCCAGCAGCGACTCATACGGCACAGCATGAACATATCAGGCATATCATATGAACAAACGAAATCAATTCTGAGCATCTGACAGTGCACTGTCACCTTTAGCGGAAACGCGGATGTCAACCGCGTCCACGTTTCCGCCGCGGGGCTCGAAGCGGGTGAACCAAATGACCAAATGAAACACAGATGCGCACATACAACGTTGAAAATATGTTTTAGTTGTTGCTATTAGTATTTTTTAGCTTTCCCTTCGGCGGGATACCGAAGGGAATGCCGTTTTGCGGATGCGGTTTCCCGCTTCCGCCATTCCCGCTTCCGCCACACGAAGCGGAGAATTCGAGATCTGCTTCCAGTCACCGAATATGTGCGGGGTTAATTAGGTCAAACGTTTGACCTACAAAGTGTCGCATTGCCTACGTGGAGCGTACACTTGCGTCGCATATCCAAGAAGCGTCCATTTTTTTTATCTCCGATTTGATCTGACGAACATTTTTCAATTTTTGCCTACGTGGAACCAAAAAACGCGACGCAAGAGCGTCGCGTCGCGTAAATGTTGGACAAATTATCTCTGCGTAGCATGCTACGCAAAAGATAATCGTAATAACATCTCCGCGACGCGACGCTCTTGCGTAACTTTTGCGTAGCGCTTTACAGTTTTCCAACCAATCAAATCGCTGCGATCAAAAGTTACGCGACGCGACGAATTTTCATTTTACCCAAACCAGATTTAAGGACGGGCCTGATCAGTTCGAGAGTCTCAGAGTCGAGAGTGCAGAGTTGAGAGTCATACTGTGACACAGTGTCACAGTACTGTACTAGTCATCAGTCAGAGACAGTTGACATGACACACCGCACCGCACCGACAGCGACAGCGACAGCGACATCGACACCCGCACCCGCACCCTCGCCTCGCCTGACCATGACCCTCCCCCTCCGCCTCGCCTGCGCCTGACCTCTACAGTTACAGTGTCACTGTGACACGAGCACGAGTTGTAAGCTTTTGACGCTGACGTCATCGGCATCGTCAGCCGAGCGGTGCGGTGCGGTCACTGGGGTGCGGTGCGGTGTCTCATCAGATGCTAGATCGAGATACCTGGCGTGGGTGTCCACTCGACTGTATTCTATTGGCTACAGTAGTGGGTGTCACAGCACAACAGCAGCTGACGCATCTTGATCTTCGATCCAATAGATACTACATACTTCATACTACAATCTAACATGTGACACGTGTATCAATATCGAACAAATATGACGGTCATATTTCTAAGCGGGTGCTGTGTTGACGACACCCCGGCAATGCCGGGGGTCAAGTCCACCCCCCCAACCCCGGGATTGAGAACCTCATAGCATCGTATCTTGCCGGGGCATTTATTTATATTTCTACCTTGGGGTCGCGGTAGAAAAGTTTTTTTCAAAATACGGAGTGAAAACCGCAATACCCCCGCCCTCCACTTCGGTATGTGTTTCAAACTACCTATAAAAAATATGAATTTTAAACGATTTCTGACGTAATTCTCACGTAATTCTCGCGTAAGTCGTAAACCACAACCCTAAAACCCAAACTGACCAAAATATTGGGCCCCCCCAAAGGGGGTGTCTCTACAGTCGATTAAAATAGCAAAAAATCAATTTTCGACCCCCTAGTGGCCCTCGGACACCCTCAATGACATCCTTGTCATAATTACAAATCAGATAGCCAAAGTTAGTCATAGTTAACCAATGATAGCCAAAAGAGTTACGGTAAGAATACTGTTTCCAAGGCAAGCGAAGGGGCATAGAATTAAGAATATACTGTACAGTTTATATTCTATGCCCCTTGGAGTAATAACGAACCCGGATATCGGATATCCGGAGATATATCCCCCCACCTCTGGAATAAAGTATAAACTGAGTTTATTCCCCTTCGCTTGGCTGGAGCCCCTCCGCTGTCCGCTCGCCTGGCCTGATGCTGATCAGCTGATGATGATGCTTGCCAGTTGCCACTTCGACTTTCATCAATTGGCCTTGGCTTGTAGACCCTACAGTATTCGGTTCCGCATTCACTTTCAGGTGTCTCCTCAGACGAGAGAAAGTCTTCCACTTCCTGTGAGCTAGGTATGCGCGCTTTATAGCACTGGGAACAGATTTACCCACAGGTTTTCTACCAGTTCATTAATCATCGTTCCTTCATGCCGGATGAAAATATTGAGAGCCAACCGGGTTTGAAACTGGAGAGCGAGGAAGTTGCGAAGGCTCAAACTGAGAAGAATAAGAAGGCGAGCATGGTGGCGCCATCAGACAAAAATGACTCCAAAGTTCGCGTTAAGAAGTCCTCATCCCAGGTGAAGTTTCGGATGATATCAACTTGATGCCCAGGTCGCTCACAGTGTTTGTTGCTCAGTCCTTCGTGCGCGTGATTCGTCACGGCGATACGAAGTTTAAGAGGAACGCTTAAATTATACCTGTCTAGTGTTGATACATGAACGTTACAGGTGAACATTTTTATGAGAGTAATGCAGTAAACTTGCCGAGTCGATATTCCCGAATACGAGACAGCGTGGCGTCACTCAAGCTTTTTCCACGGGGGCATCTTCTACCCAGGGGGAACAAACAACTGGGAGACGCAGAGGCAGCACGAGGGCTCGAATTCGTGCCAACTTTAAGGAAGCTAGCGACAAAATGTCGCAACAGTTAAAGCGAGTTTCCTCGACTGCCTCCCTCGAATATACCAGGTATTCAGAAAGGGTGCAGCGCCTCAGACGCCAGATGCAGAAAAGTGTGAGACCCTCCGCAGCAACTGCAGGCCGTGCTGTGCGCGCCCTTTCTAAACTCGTGGACGGCCGGCTCGACGAAATGAGCACGGAGTCTAATATATATAGAACGCGGCAGAAGGTTACGCACTTTGGCAGTGTGATAGGTGCACCCCCCGCCTTGACGATCTGCCCCTTTCCGAATCCTTTTGATATTGAATTTGCACTGGTTCTACCGCTTGCGCCTGATAAGCTTAGCTTTTCCTTACTCAGGGGTGCTGTTCACGGCCTGGGTCTGCGGGAACTGCCCTCAAAACCTCCATCTTCTGTTCTACGTTTTCATATGCACCGGGGTCCCGGTAAGCCACACTCGCATTCGAGTGCTTAAGCTGTACGCCCCGTGAAATGCGCGTGCCTTGCAGCCCCTGTGCACCTTTCTAATTTCATTTTATGCTTCATGAGAACGCGGAATAGTGTGCTTTTATGAACTTCCCAAAACACATTTGCGCACAGGCGCTCGTTGCAGCTTCGTTAGCAAGCGCACGATCACGTGAGATTTACTGAACTGCATAGCATGCGCAGAGTCGAAGTTGTTTTCTCTCGTTTGTAGTGAATGTAAGTCATGTCGGTAGTACTCTGGTGACCGGCGGTACAGGGTCGCTGCATTTACTACTTTCAAATGCATTATCAGTACTTCCTCATCGACTTCTGTTATTTCGTGAATACGATGGTTGCTGTGTTTTTGCTATTTTACCCCAACGACGCTCGAGTCCAGGTACGGCTGCGCTTTGCGTCCCTTATTTGTGTTTGCTTGCTGGCAAGACAAGCTTTGTGCCCCCGCTTGTGTGCCTGCCGCTTCCTTCACACACGTCGCGCCGTCCCTTGTGCTTGCCACGTCCGTGCCACCTGGCAGCGGATATATCGTCCATCCCTTCAGCCTGCCACGTCCTTACCATTTGCCAACGGATATGCTGCGCCCCTCTCCTTTGCATCGCCGTTGCACTATTGCGATCAATTTCGGTTGGTCAGCTCAGCTGTGCCAGTCGACGAATGATCCCGTAGGAGTGTCTTCCGAAGCTGCGCAGAAGTTTCTTTTCTGTGCAAGAAGTGCGCGCACCCATCCATTGCAACTCTCAAACGCTTGCATGCAACAAGCGGTGCCGTGCGCACCCGCGGTTCCTTATTTCCACGAGAAACGGAGTCCTTGTTTTCAAGAGAAACTGAGTGCGACGGGAGTGGCATTCTCTGGTGCGGGGTTACGTTTGCTTCGGTCGAAGGCTATGACCTTTGCCATCGCCGAGGGGCCTGTGGCAACCGCCATCATCGCGTGGAGATGTAGCTGGGTTTTCGGTTCGAACGATCACATCATAAGTGTCCTGCTGCACTTTCTACCGGGGCTTGCGGTGTTCTCCCACATTTTTCACCGTAAACCAAACTGCGAGGGCGAGCTCATTGTCTTCGCCTGCAAGGATTCGGAACCTCAGGTAACCCCTACTTCTTGGGTCCAGCTCGGCCCCCTCCCACACCGTCTCGGCGCCCCCCAGTCCACCTCGGCGCGCCCGCCCCCCCCACACCGCCAAGCCGAGATCTTGCAAGTGCAGAGGGGCGCGTCGAGAGCCCAGCTCTCTCGAGCTGGAGCTGCGGGCGTCTGGAAGCAACTTGCCGAACACTAAGCACTTTGGCTCTTCGCTCTTGTTGTGGAAGAGACCTGGAGTGCGGGCGCGTCGCTTTGCTTTGAGCTGGCAAATAAACCTCCCGGAGCGTTCGGGCAGCTCCTTGGTGATCTTCCCCTGCCGGCTCATGGGGCCGCTAATGCGGCGCCCCCAGGCCTGCTAGTTGCAGTGCTGGCCACCTGGACACGTAATGCGGCGCCCCAGGCCTGCTCAGTTGCGGAGTAGTGCTGGCCACCTGGACACGTAATGCGGCGCCCCAGGCCTGCTCAGTTGCGGGTAGTGCTGGCCACCTGGACACGCATGTAATGCGGCGCCCCAGGCCTGCTCAGTTGCCGGGTGAGTGGCTGGCCACCTGGACACGTAATGCGGCGCTTCAGGCCTGCTCAGTTGCGGGTAGTGCTGGCCACCTGGACACATAATCTGCGGCGCCCCAGGCCTGCTCGGTTGCGGGCCAGTGCTGGCCACCTGGACACGTAATGCGGGGCGCCCAGGCCTTAACTCAGTTGCGGGTAGTGCTGGCCACCTGGACACATAATCCGGCTCCCCAGGCCTGCTCAGTTGCGGGTAGTGCTGGCCACCTGGACACATAATACGTCACAGGCCTCAACTTTCAGTTGCGGGTAGTGCTGGCCACCTGGACCGTGATGCGGCGCCCCAGGCCTGCTCGGTTGCCGGGTGAGTGCTGGCCACCTGCACACATGATGCACGGCGCCCCAGGCCTGCTCAGTTGCTGGTAGTGCTGGCCACCTGGACACGTAATGCGGCGCCCCAGGCCTGCTCAGTTGCGGGTGCTGACGCTACCTGCACATAATGCGGCGCCCCAGGCCTGCTCAGTTGCGGGCAGTGCTGGCCACCTGGACACATAATGCGGCGCCCCAGGCCTGCTCAGTTGCGGGTAGTGCTGGCCACCTGCACACGTAATGCGGCGGCGCCCCAGGCCTGCTCGGTTGCGGGTAGTGCTGGCCACCTGGACACGTAATGCGGCGCCCCAGGCCTGCTCAGTTGCGGGTAGTGCTGGCCACCTGGACACATAATGCGGCGCCCCAGGCCTGCTCAGTTGCTGGTAGTGCTGGCCACCTGGACACGTAATGCGGCGCCCCAGGCCTGCTTTGTTGCGACTGCCCCTAACTTTGGATCAACGACGGATGTCCTAATTAGGTGATGGATGTGGCTGCCTACCGCCTGCTTGCTGGTAGATGGTGCGGAAGGCACGAGCTTTGGAGTAGGTCTCTCAGAGCCGATAGTGGCTTGTGAGTGTGATCCGTGCTTAAGCCTCTCTCATATTGCGATTGGAGGTTGCTGGGACTGCGGGGATGAATGCAGCTTGAGCGCTCGCACTTCCACCTCCTTGTGTCCCCCTTCCTCTTCTACTGCGCGTGGCAGCTGATCTATTTCGTGGTGGTGCATGTGAGTACCAGCCACAAGACCCAGTGTCTCCTCGCTCATGTCTGCTGGGATTGAATATAGCGTTGACTATATGTTGTGATTGCCATGAGCGCGAGGCACTATTGCTCGCTCTGAAATCGTTGGCAATCGATACATTAAGCAGGCGGCATCCCTGCTAGCGGAGTGGATGCATTGAGCAGGCGGCATCCCTGCTAGCGGAGTGGGAGCTGTGTGCATGCTGCAGGCATCCTTGCTAGCGGAGTGGGAGCTGTGTGCATGCTGCAGGGCGGGGGTTTTGCAAGGGATATGTGAGGCCTATGCTATGCTGGGGCGCAGATCTACTTGCGGGACCATCTGCTGCGCAACAAGGAGATCGACACGAGCTACCGAGCGCTGGCACGGCGTGCGCAGAAATCCAACAACTGGCTCAACCGTTTTGTACGCAAAGGCCCGGCCTTCCACCGGGTGGCCAAATATGGCTTGATACAGGCCACGTATACCATCGCCACAATCGCCGTCGTCTACCCCTTTTATGGGCACTATTGGTGAGACCAGCTTGGAAGGCTATCCGCCAGTCCCTCTCGCGCCCCTGTCTGAAGCCACTGCAGGCGGCGCTCTCCGCCAGTCCCTCTCGTGCCCCTGTCTGAAGACACTGCGGAACGCGCTCTCCGCCAGTCCCGCTCTCCTGTCTGGAAGCCACTGCAGGCGGCGCTCTCCGCCAGTCCCTCTCGCGCCCCCTGTCACAGAAGCCACTGCAGGCGGCGCTCTCCGCCAGTCCCTCTCGCCTTTCTGGAGGCACACAGGCGGCGCTCTCCGCCCAGTCCCTCCTCGCGCTCCTGTCTGGAAGCCACTGCAGGCGGCGCTCTCCGCCAGTCCCTCTCGCCTGTCTGGAAGCCACTGCAGGCAGGCGCTCTCCGCCAGTCCCTCTCGCCCTGTCTGCCGGCCTGCACGCGGCTCTCCGCCAGTCCTCTCGTGCCCCTGTCTGAAGCCACTGCAGGCGGCGCTCTCCGCCGGTCCCTCTCGCGCCCCTGTCTGAAGCCACTGCAGGCGGCGCTCTCCGCCAGTCCCTCTCGCGCTGCTGTCTGAAGCCACTGCAGGCGGCGCTCTCCGCCAGTCCCTCTCGCGCCCCTGTCTGAAGCCACTGCAGGCGGCGCTCTCCGCCGGTCCCTCTCGCGCCCCTGTCTGAAGCCACTGCAGGCGGCGCTCTCCGCCAGTCCCTCTCGCGCCCCTGTCTGAAGCCACTGCAGGCGGCGCTCTCCGCCAGTCCCTCTCGAGTTCCTGTCTGAAGCCACTGCAGGCGGCGCTCTCCGCCAGTCCCGCTCGAGCTCCTGTCTGAAGCCACTGCAGGCGGCGCTCTCCGCCAGTCCCTCTCGCACTCCTGTCTGTAGCCACTGCAGGCGGCGCTCTCCGCCAGTCCCTCTCGCACTCGTGTCTGAAGCCACTGCAGGCGGAGCTCTCCGCCAGTCCCTCTCTCCTGTCTGAAGCCACTGCAGGCGGCGCTCTCCGCCAGTCCCTCTCGCGCTCCTGTCTGAAGCCACTGCAGGCGGCGCTCTCCGCCAGTCCCTCTCGCGCCCCTGTCTGAAGCCACTGCAGGCGGCGCTCTCCGCCAGTCCCTCTCGAGCTCCTGTCTGAAGCCACTGCAGGCGGCGCTCTCCGCCAGTCCCTCTCGCGCTCCTGTCTGAAGCCACTGCAGGCGGCGCTCTCCGCCAGTCCCGCTCGCGCCCCTGTCTGAAGCCACTGCAGGCGGCGCTCTCCGCCAGTCCCTCTCGCGCCCCTGTCTCAGCCACTACAGGCGGCGCTCTCCGCCAGTCCC
>LGRX02009157.1:0-37953 GCA_001247695.2 Cymbomonas tetramitiformis | reverse complement strand
GACAGTTGAAAGGTGAGACGGCGGTCGCGTGAGAAAGCCACGTGGAGGTCAACGGGGAACAAGTGCAAGGACAGTTGAAAGGTGAGACGGCAGTCGCGTGAGAAAGCCACGTGGAGGTCAACGGGGAACAAGTGCAAGGACAGGCAAGAGGAGAGTAGCAGCGCCGCCTGTGAGAGCTGGGTGGCAGGCGGGGCGCCCTGCCAAGAGTCCGGGAGCCCGCTCCCAGCACAGTCAAAGAGACAGGAAGGCGAGGAAGGCGGAGAGGAGCACAGCAGCAATGGCGGATGGGACAGCTTGAGAGCACCAGTGGCCACGCACCTGTGGGGGCCACGAGCAAAGCGCCTGACAGCGGGTATGGTCTAATAGCCCCTCCGAGTTGGCCAGGAGGGGGCGGGGTGCCAGGACGGCCTGCAAACCATCACCATGAGCGTTGAGTGCACAGCGCGCCTTGCCACCTCTGCGTCGCACACCTCACCGCGCGTGCGCACCCACCCATGCAGGCCAGACCCCGCAAACAACAGTCAACCACCGCCATGCAGGCCGGATCCCGCTAACAGTCACTTCACAGTGACGACCGTTAGTTCCAATGTGCAACCATCCAACGGCTCCCAGGCAATTGCGAATGCTTCAGCTGGAGAACTGCATCGCATCACCCAATCAACCCAAGGCGGTGTGGAAGGTGCGTCACCGGCAGAGGTCGGGGGTGAACGGCTCATGGGCGATGGGCGTTGCGCCTGCAAGAGTGCCTCCGTGCTGCCAGCAAGGCCCGCCTTCACCGGGCTTCGGGCCGCAGGCACTGGTCCTACCCGCCCCGCCACTGCCTCTGAGGTAGCCACCTGCGTCACGGACCCTCCTCTGAGCATCCCTTCACTCTAAATGAAAATCCACACCCCCCTCTTGGGCGCTGAGCAGTTGTGCTCTCTGGAACGACCCTCGATGGCAGCCACGTTCGGACTATACGGGTGTGCAACTGCCAGTGCCCAAGGCCTTCTACCAGGCCCGATTTGACATGTGTGGCTTCGCCAAATCTCCACAACGCCAGGCTGGCATGTCCCGCATCTTCAAGCGGATGCTGAACGAGGCCACCCACTCTAACGGCGTTCCTAGTGCACAGGCATCTTTGTTGGAAATGGCCACATAGTTCAGTAATGGAGACTCGTGGAAAGTATCGGAATGGAGACCATGGCGGGATGCCAAGCTCTGGCCTAAGCGCGGAGGTTATGGTTACCCATACCTTTTAAAGTGTAAAGTTCTTGAAGCTCCTGTGCCTGAATAGACATATGTTTCTCAAGTGCTGCCATTCTGTCTGAGAGACCCTGTGTTTCCAGTGCAGCCAACCGTGCAGCCGTGTTAGTTTGTTCTAACAGCTCCAATCGCTGGTGGGTCTTTTCAACCCAGTCACCGCCGTACGTACGGCGGTGACTGGGTTGAAAAGACCCACCAGCGATTGGAGCTGGGACACGTACGGCGGTGACTGGGTTGAAAAGACCCACCAGCGATTGGAGCTGTTAGAACAAACTAACACGGCTGCACGGTTGGCTGCACTGGAAACACAGGGTCTCTCAGACAGAATGGCAGCACTTGAGAAACATATGTCTATTCAGGCACAGGAGCTTCAAGAACTTTACACTTTAAAAGGTATGGGTAACCATAACCTCCTCGCAGGCTATGGGTTGACCACAAGCCTGTGCTCAAGCACCGATGAAGCATGGAATGCTCTGCGCTGCTCTTTCGCATTAACGATCCGGCACAAACCAAGAAAATGCCGGGGAAAGCACCCGGTACACCCCGAAGCTACGCATTGCAAGGCGGCCCGCGCAGGGTGGGAGGCCGGGGAAAAGCACCCGGTACACCCCGAAGCCATGCATTGCAAGGCGGCCACCGGCATCGCCGGTACACAATAGGTTGAGCTTCGCTGCTGAGGCTGCCCAGTGTCCCCCTGTTGAGACGATCCCACCTCCCTCACCTCAGTTCGTGGCCATGATGCGGTGATGCGCAGCAACTGGCAGCAATGGCGCAGGACTGGATGCAGGCTAACGCAAGCTCCCTCCAGCAGCATTTTAGAGGCAATCATTCACTTGAGGTACCAGGTCCACAGAAAAAGACAACTCAGATACTACCCAGCTCCAGCCAGTATGCATCCGGCATGGGCGCGTCCCATCTGAGCTGTTCCCCATCTCTAGCCAGCTTGCATCCGATCGCGGCTTGCAGAGTCTTAGGGGTATCTGCAGTCCCCTCTGGAAGAGGCTTTGTTTCTCGGGCGGCTGGATCCTGAGCAGGTGCTCATTGCTTCCCGATCAAGCAGCGTACGGTGTCACATGCAATGGCTTGGTCTAGGAGTTCCGGCCCAGGAAGCCGCAGATCTGTTCTTTTGCGCTCGTGCCTCCGAAGCCTCCAACATTTTCGTGAGAAACCGTGAGGCGACCTAGAAAGCAAGGCCTGATAAAAATCCATAAAAGATTTCTCTCACATTCTCTTGCAAGCGCGTCAGAAGAGAGCTATTCTTTTGAAACGTTCTGCAGCTTAGCGATTGGCAAAAAGCTGCAGGGCGCAAAAGAAACCAACGCGTTCGGCTGCGCGGCGCCTCGACAAAGCGCACTGAGGGACGCGCGGTGCAAGGAGGGTCGGGCCTAGGCGAGCCGAGCACCAGTTGGAAGAGCATCCTGGGTTTCCGCAGCAATGTTGTAGCTCCAGGCTTGTTGGGAAAGACTGCTGGTGGAGCTTGCCGCCGTGATGGGTGGCAAGAAGCGAGGGGTGCGGTCCTGAGGCACACCCCACCGCCGCAACGTCGTGCCGAGCAGGAAACGCGAGGCACGGTCACAGGACACACCCCACCGCCGCACCGGATTCATACGCGCGAAGTGTGGGAATTAAATGGAATGGGCCTGTGGGGCAGGAGGACCTCGTATTCCGGTTGAGCTGAACCATAAGCACATGGTACTTCACTCCAACAAACGCATGTGACGTGCTCAACATGAACCTGCGCCACAAATGAGTGAAAACTAGGCGGCGGCTGTCAAGCCAAGACTTCGCTGGGGAGGTGGGAGAAAGCTTGGGAAGCACGGTACGGAGCAGGCGGAGGGGCGTTACGAATGCGTACGAATATCCACTGCAGCAAACAGCCAACAGGGCATCGGGGCTGCATAAGCAATAGGGCTGTGACAGCCAACACAACGATACCGCAAGGGAGGCATTAGGGTTGTGCCGTAAACACAGATCAGTTAGCAAGCAGCCTGTAGAATTGGATAAGGACAGCCCCTGTCATGAGCGACCACGCAGGATGCCGGGATGCACAATCGCAACCACTGCAACGATCCGGCAGGGGAGCATTATGGTCGTACAGTGGCAACCACTGAGACAAGTGGACGCTTTAGGTTTGCAGTAAGAGCACACAGGAAGGCGATAGGGCTGGCTGACGACAGCCAAAATACCGAGCAGACTTAGGGGCTATGGGCCGGGTCATGGCAGCCACTGCAAGGAGCTGATTAAGGGAGCTTTAGGGCTGCGTAGTGACAGCCACTGTAACGGGTTCGTACACGTATGGAGATGTAGTGCTGCGTGTTGACAGCTATTATAGAAACAGACCAGGGGCTTTAGAAGACTGTATGCCTGCGTGTCATCGGAACCGGCAGTGATGTAGGGGGCATGGGGACAAGCGAGAACAGGCAAGACACTATGATGGAGGGCCGTTTTGTGAGAACAAAATGGGGGATAAGACTGGATATACGAGTGTAGGCAGAAAGGAAGTGGAGGGGGGGTGGAGTGGGGGAATTGGATGCAGGATGAGGTGGAGGGTACGGAGGATAGCTTGCAGGATGGGGAAGGCACGAAGGCACCAGTGAGGAGGGCACGGAGGGGGTGCAGTGTAAGGTGGCATGTAGGGGCCACGAGGTAGCAACAGGATATTGTGGAGCGCTGATAACACACGAGAAACGTTCCAAAGAAGTGCGATGCCCTTACATCCACGACAACCGATGTATGAACGACGAGGAGACTCTGCACATCTAGCTCGTGCAAGTAGAACTTATCAGCCGTAACAGGCAGCTGGATGCACCTGAAATCACCAGGAAGGGGGGGTTGCAGGGAAGCGCCACCTTGCTGCGATGAAGGACTTCCCCATCCTCCACGTCGTACAGCACAATGCTGCCGTCTTCCTGCCCTGTTGCAATAGCCTGAAGAAAGTTGCACAAGCTGTCGATACTTAAGCCACGGGAAGACGAACGTCTCTCGCGTTCATTGGAGCTCTAAGAGGATATCGTGTCCGAGGTCGTCTTCAGGTTATGCCCGGGCGGCCTAGCGAGCGGATGTACAACTGGCAGGGAGTTAATGCTGGATGCGCGCAAAGGAGAACAGGATTATCTGTTCCAGCGTTTGAAACATCGCAAATAGCATAAACCTCGCCGGGGAGAGAAAGCATAGCGAGGGGAAAACACTGAGCGGAATGTCGAATTGCATAAATGATCCAATGCTAACATTGAGCCTTGTGGGAATACGACGCCTCTTGCAAGGAGATTAGATGGACCAAGCCAAAACAGACAAGTGGGCACGAAAACTGGAGCATCTAGAAGACTGCAAGTGAGATGATGCGTGTGAAAGTTGCGCAGAGTGCAGTAAAGAGTTTTGAACGAAGAACCGCAAAAACTTAAGCGCAAAATCGTCAAAGGGCGTCACTGTCCAGATCGGGCCGCAACCTCAATAGGATTTGCAAACAGGCCAACCGGCAAAACGCGCGATTAGAGCAAACTACGGACGGGACGCCGCAGCCCTATCGCACCTTTCCATCGGGACGCCAGCAGAGAGCCGTAACAACGTGCTCAGAAGTCACCTGCCACAAGCGCTGTTTCCCGACGAAAGATCTTAGCATATGGCCCTACAAGAATTGTGGGAGCAAAGGAGCTCGATGCGAATGAAGTAGGAAAGTCACAGGGTATTTTCAGCAGTATAAGTCCTCCGAATAGTCCCGCGGGAAGTACCGCTTTTCAAAATTCAAGCAAGGGCGTTTGGAGTGTCCACGGCACACCTGCCAATTCAACCGATACACACGTAATTGTCCATCTGCTGTCGACAGAGCGAGCAAGTCCATCGTAGGGCACCATGCTGCAACGAGACAGTCGGATAATAAAGAATTGTCGCCTATTGGTGTGAAGCTGTTTTGCATATTGCGACCTAAACCTATGCGCCGTATGACTTATCGGTGAATCGTTCTCTTCGTTGCGAAGGTTGATTTAGCTTCAGCTATAACACAGGGAGAAGTAAAACAGATAAATATTCTTCTGGAATTCTCATATGATATTAAAAAACACGTTCTACCCGTAGATTACGGAGGAAGTCGTTGATCCCAAGAGCTCACTTAACCCCGGCGAACGATTAAGAGTACCAAGAAGCGCCGTTTGTTTACATGGACAGAGGAACGTAATAAACTCTTAGGCTCATTACGTTCGTCCGAAATTTGAAGAAAAATATGGAACAGAATGTACGCACTTTGCATGCAAGTGGTGTCGCCTGTCGAGCCTCGCCTCGCCTCGCCTGCCTGCTGTGTTGTCTGTCATTCGATTGAAAAGCGGGCAGGACGTGAGGACGAAGACGGAACAGATCTTGAACGTTAAAGAATTTTGAAGTTTCACGAATTCCAAATTTCCTACGGGCGCTCCACGGAAAATAAGGATCCCCGAAAATAAGAATTTTATAGGATGTTCGGGCCGTCGGATGGTCCTTAACACTGGCTTAATTACCGAATTTCGAATATATGAACCGTCCATTTGCCCGATTTAATTACTCCGTCCAGCACCTTATATTCGGTGGAGCACCCGTAGTTTGAAGTTGCAAGTTCATAAAAAGGTGAAACAGTAGATACAGATAGAGATTCAGATAGGAAGCCGTCACCGTCACCCTATGAGCAGACCCGGAAAAGGGGTTGAATTTCAAAAAGGGACAAGATTCTAGATTCGTGAGGTGTTGCTTCTCTCTCACAAGTCAGAGCCTCCGGCGACGCGGCGATTTTTCCCGGATTTGTCGATTTTTTAATTTTATGTGGTAGTCCGGAGGCGCTGAAACTATTCGTTTGAGGCCAAATGAAGGTCTTCCAAAGACCGTGAAACTTTTACCGCGGTTCCAAGAATGGGTTGTAACGAGAAGCATAAATTCTTCTTGGAGCGGGGCCAAAAAGTGAATTAACTCGCAAGGCGGAACGGAGACCGTGTTGGATGTGACACACAATGTGTCACCATCCTTAGGTTGTACGCGTACTCTGTATAGCACGGGTGTCGCAGTTTAGGGTTTTCGGCTTAAGCCGAGCTATCCGTTTTTATCACTTTACATTATCCGAGACAACTCACGGGGAAGCTGAAATCCCCCCCCACTGTATGGGGGTCCAGCTTCTCCTAGTATCACCCCTTGCCGCGTGTGTCACTGGTCGTGTGTCACCGTATGACACTCACCTGCTAGAAAGCTCACTCCCGTAATCCTTCTATCAGTTTTGTTATCACCGGTTTCCCCAGCACTGCTTTCCGAGTCCCTGTTGCAGTGAAATTGTTATATATCTTCACAAATATATATACCCATTTTCACCTGTTCTATCAGGTTATCGGTCCCACTTCACGTGAGTGGTGATTCCGGTTGGTTCGGCTCGCTTCGGTTCGTCCGATTCTACAAACCGTCAATTTTTTTACCGTCAACATCGCAGAGTAATTTAACTGCGAACCGTACCAGCAGCAGTTTTCTCCGTCTCCGTTCCCTTTGCCGCTTCCGTTAACCGTGGTTACCCTACCGACTGTGACTGGGAATCCGCGCACCGTTTCGGTCAACTTTGAGCATCTGGATTATTTTCTACCCAACATGTCTCAACAGCGCCAGATCGGGCTCGCTGAGGCCCTCCGTTCAGCAAGGCGGGCTAGTGCCACGCCATCACCGTCACCCGTGGACTCCGGCGGTGCTACGCCGGGTCCGACACGCCCAAGGAGAATTGTGTCGACCGCTTCTTTGCGTTCACGTCCATCGTCACTGCGGCCATCTCCGCTGCCGTCCGAATTCTTCAACGACCCGTCAGTCCTTGCCTCCACCCCGGTGGAGGAAGGTAAGGAAGAAGAATATTTGGAACAGCTCTCTTACGCCTTCACGTACTCCGCCGACATGATCGCGGTTTTACGGCCTGGAGGCTATAACCCTAAACATGGCTATACCCTCGACACCGAGACTGCTGACACCGACTTCAACGCATTGATTGCGGCATTCCGTCACGTTTTGTACCCCGTGTCATTCCCCGAGTTCTCCAAACTACTCGACCTTGAGCACGACTACGATTGCTGGAAGTGACGCCCCGACTGTCATTCCTATAGTTAGGGTGTATGACTGTCACCGGTCCCGGAACCCTAGACCCCGAACATATAACGGGAAGACTCGGTATTCCGTTTATCTTATCTATTCTGATTACCACACTCGTATGAATATACAGTCAAGCTGATATATTCAGCAGGTTTGGTACCACGCACGCTTAATTTTACACTGCGACTTTGGCCATGATTGGCTAAACACCGGCGCTTGAGATGGGGTGAGGGACCCGCGTTAGAGAGACTTTCGGTACGGGCGGTATGGCTCAGTTACGGACACGCGGCTGATTGGACATGATTGGGTAGCGCTGACGACAGTTTATTTTCCGTGAAGTATCGTTGGGCTGGATTTTGTTGTTTCTGGTCTCCGGTACACCGTACGACATTGATCGCATCCTTTCGTCCCACACGACCGCGCACAATTTGCTGTTTCCCTGATTATCCTCGACGACCCGCCGCAACTCGCTAGCCGTCGCCCACGCCGTTGGTCTCGCCTCGCATTTTCCACCTCACCCTATCTCTGCAGTCATTTCACTATGGGTACTTCTACGAGATCTCACACCGCGGCCGCGCGCCGCTCACTAGTTACAATTTTCGACGATGCCGCAGCTCGACATGCGACCACTCCAGCCACCCCCACGGTTTCGGCTACCCCGGCTGCCCAGTCAGCAGGGGCACTGTTCCTCGACGCTGTCAAGCGTCTAGCAAAGGAATCCTTCGACGAGCGTGCCGCTAAACTCGTCATCAAGAAGGTGTACGACGACAAACATGGCCGTTTTGACGGTACGGAGTCGAACGTCAGCTCCGTTTTCGCCCGTCTGGTACTGGCATTACGGGACATTTTCGTCACTGAGGAGTCCGCGTTTTCTTCTCTATTCGACCTGGAGGATGCCTCGTTGCCCGTTCGCGCCGAGGCGAACAAACTGCTGTTTTCGACACTCGAATTCATCATCGCTCCGGTGTCGCCCGCAGCAGACTGGATGGAGGCTTCGGCGGAGGCACACCCGTTTGATGGGAAGCGGGTGTTGCTGGAGATCGCCTGGATGCTCCTGGATTCCGGCGGGCCCTTCCAGGGCACCGCGGACCTTCTGGCCATCAAGATCAACCAGTTCGACCCGTCGCGGGCAATCGCCGCCTTCGACGCCGCTCTCCGATCCGCTCGACGGAAGAGCACTCTCGACGACATGGAGGTCAAGTCCCTTTTTCATCAAGTCCCTCGACCCGGTCTTCTACGCCCCGGTGGTCAACCGTCTGTTGCTACACGACCAACGTGCGGCGGAGTCCCTTGCCACCATTCAGCAATGGACCCGTGAGTGCCACGCACAACACGGGACGGATTCGCACGTCCCGCCTGCTACGCGCACGTTCTCCGCCCTCACCCTGGCTGGGCAGAGCGACGACGAGGACTACAAGACCGTCTTCAGCGAGCTCCGCGACCAGCTCTACGACATGAAGAAGGAGATCAAGGCGCTCCACAACCGTCTCGACGACACGAAGGGCTACACGCCCCGCAACGACAAGAAGAACGCCATTGGACGCGGTGGACACGGTGACGGCGTCCGCTTCGCCGCGAAGCCCCTCCCTGAGCACGGCAACTTCCCACAAAACTTCCGTGGGAAGTCTTCGGGTAAGGTGGCTTTCCACAAGCCCACCGGTACGTTCGTCCCGTTGTGCCGGCACCCGACATGCTCCGCCACGGCGGAGAAGCATTGGCATCGCGACTGCCCGAACGGCGGGCCACGCGGGCATGTTGGGGCACACGGTTTCAGCGTTGCGGACAGCGAGAACGACATGCTCGCCGTGATGTTCCAGAACGCCGTGGACGAGGACGACGCCGTCCGCTTCGACGCCGTCTGCTGCATTGCAGACGGCAAACCTGATCTCTACGACACCGCCTCCGCGTTCTCCTTCGCTGTCGCCGAGGAGCGGGTGCCCGACACCATCGACGAGTACCTGGGGTACCGCCAGCCCGCTGACACCCACCTCGGGGTTTGCGCGGTTGGTGGTGCTACGAACATCCACAACTTCAAGATTCACGAAGAAGTCCGTGCCGACACTCTGGACGCGCCACCACCGCCGGCACCGCCGGCACCGCCCCCCGCTCCGCAGTCGGTGGTGTCCGACGAGGGGATGTACCCCATCAGCGCGCTACACGCGCACGAACCACACGCGACCTTCATGGACAAGTTCGCATTCAACTTGGACATCGCGGGAACGGAGCCGACGCTTGCGATGCACCACATGGGCTCCGTCGCGCCCGTGGACTCCGTCTCCGTAGCGACAGACGACTCCGAGGACGAGGGCGGGTGTCTTCCGCCACCAAAGCAGCCCTTGGGATGCGGCAGACCGCCGATGGGTTTCGGGTTCTCTGCCCTCACGTCCCTCGCAGTCTGCCTGTTATTTGTTGTTTGTGCAACTGCCGCGCCTTTGCGTGATTGCTCCGCGCCAGCATCTTCAGCAACAGGGCGCACCGGCGGCGGCGTCGGTGGTGCTGGTGTGCTGACGCCCACAGCCGTTCCGCCGGATCTCTACTACCAGCCGGCAGGCTGGTACGGCAGCTGGTACCGCACTACAGTAAGTCGCGGCCTATAAGAAAAAGTAAAAATTTCGCTAGCGCTGGTCGCTTAATCTGACGGTCCCAGATTATCGTTTCTAGCGTCGTGAATTTCTTATTGGAGGATGCCATATTTGTCACGCATAGCGTCGAGTTTTTCTTAATTTCGACATGAGATGACAGGTAGGTTGGATCTCAGCGTAGATTTATTATCTGCCGAGCCGGGTTGATACTTTATTCTCCACATTTGTAATTCGGCCACCCGTGGCATGCATGGTATGGCGGACGATTACTGCGGTGGATGAACACTGTTAACTGTCAAATAAGCCCTATATTATTGATAAATAAACCCTATATGTTTGAACTATATATACTGATTACGTGATTAGGTTGACGAATCCGTCTAGCGTCAGTTTTTTCTTAATCGGAGGATTTTCAAGACCTCTCCCATGGAAAATCTAGCGGGTGATTTCTTACCGTTTTTTCTAACTTTTGAAGAGAAAACTAGCGGCTGGTTTCTTGTAGATACCATTTCTTATAGACCGCGACCTACTGTACGTACGGGTACGGGTGGACATGGCTCCCGGGCCCCCCGCAGCCGCCTGCGGCAGCCCCAATTATTGATGCGCCGCCCTCACCGGGTGGTGCTCCGCCGTCGCCAGACTACGAGCCACCCGCCTGGGGCGGTGGGACCGGGGATGCACTTTCTTCTTCAATTCGACACCGGGACGGGCCGATTGCGCCCGGTGCAACTGCCTGCGGCGACATCGACGAATCTCCAATCACCTCAACTTGCTCTACGAATGATTTCAGAGGCAGTGGTACCAGCTCTCCTGGGCACTGTGGCAGTGGCACTGGCTCTCCCGGGCACTTTCAAAGTGGCTAGAGTTGCAATTGAGATTAGCCTGCCTACAGACTGTTGTGCTGTTGGTTCGGGTTGCCCCAAGATGGGCTTAGTTTAGGGCTTTAACTGTATCCGTATTCTGCACTATGCCTCGCTAACTGCTAGTTTCGGGGGTTACCCTGCCAGAAAGGACAGGTTCCCCTGTAGGATGCTTATTTCCACCGAAGCTGAGTAGGTGTTTGTTTCAGTTCCGTGACCACCTAGTTTGCCAGTCACCACCCTAGGTGGTGTGCTGGAAGTGACGCCCCGGCTGTCATTCCTATAGTTAGGGTGTATGACTGTCACCGGTCCCGGAACCCTAGACCCCGAACATATAACGGGAAGACTCGGTATTCCGTTTATCTTATCTATTCTGATTACCACACTCGTATGAATATACAGTCAAGCTGATATATTCAGCAACGATTACTACCACGTGGTGCTCAACGAGATCATTTTCACCGTCCTCCCCATCGTTCTTCGTGGTACGGCTCTGGCGCTTTACACAGAGGCGGCTCGTTCCCACCCTGGGGACGGTCGTTACATCTTGCAGCGCCTGCGCTACGAGGTCGAGGGGGTCCCCGATTCCGACTCCGACCGTTTTTGGGTTAAGATGCGCTCGATCATCATCAACGAGCCCGACGACCCATCGCCACAACTTACGGCGATCCGTACTCTTGGTGACAAGCACGCCAGGATCAACACCGACTACAGCGAGGCCAAGCGGGTGAAGGACCTCTGGCACATCCTCACCAACTCGGCCAAGCAATCTCCGTACGTCACCCCCCTGTACGTCAACGTCATCCGCGATTTACGGGGTGGTGCACCTTACTCGTTCTCCACGCTATGCCTGCGGATCCGCACGGTGTGGCGCGAGGAGCTCGCTTTCGCCACCCCTGTGAAGGACACCGGCTACACCGTGCCTTCTGGTGGTGGTGGTGGTGGGCGGGAGAAGAAGCCGTCCCTCAACGCCGTTTCCTTTGACCGTAAGCCCGCCTACACCACCGTACCCGTCGGTGAGTGGAAGGCGGAACCCGTTGGCGCTATGGTGAAGCGCTGGGTGGGTGTCGGGTACCCCTGCATTCTGTGTTTCCGCATGTGGGGTGTGACCGATGCACACCCTGACACCCGTGGCTGCTGCCCTTACATGTGTAAGGAGGCATTTGGCAGTGGGCGCGCGCCCGACACCGCGCTCCCCGCTGGGAAGCGGCCTCCGCCCCCAGATTTCGCTGCTGCCATCGCGGCCTTCCAGGCGACGGATTGCCCTGCCGGCGGCCCTCCGGTGGTGCCAGCCCCCCAGTCTGACGCCCCGGCGGACGTGGCAATCATGACGTTCGTTCTTCGTTGCCCCCGTAATCGACCCGTCACCACAGCTCGCCCCGTTATCCGCATGCGGCTGGCGAGCCGGTGGTGCCGTCTGCGGAGCCACCGCTTACTCAGCCGGCTCTGCACTTGGCATGCTCTGACCCCGACGAGGTACCCGAGGACCCCGATGACGACGCCGCCCTTCATGGCTTCACTGAAGAGGACTTCGATTGGCCGGCTTTCCGAGAAACTCCGTGGATTCCTTCGATCGTCACCAGCGCCAACACCAAAAAGACCGTAGAGCGGGACTAGCCCGCCTAGCCTGTTTATATGTCTCTGAGATGCCTAGGCAGCGCCCATGCACGGATGTGCTTCTAGCTGGCTTGGAAAAGGCCCCCTCGGCCTGGACACTAAATTGACATTGGGTTAGGGCTTAGGGTTTTCCTTGCTCTTGCATGGCCACTCACACCTTCGGGGTGAGGTGGTGTCACGGGGAAGCTGAAATCCCCCCCCACTGTATGGGGGTCCAGCTTCTCCTAGTATCACCCCTTGCCGCGTGTGTCACTGGTCGTGTGTCACCGTATGACACTCACCTGCTAGAAAGCTCACTCCCGTAATCCTTCTACTATCAGTTTTGTTATCACCGGTTTCCCCAGCACTGCTTTCTGAGTCCCTGTTGCAGTGAAACTGTTATATATGTTACCAGAAACAGTTTAGCACAAGCGCGCTAATCGGCGCGCTTGTGATGATCATGAGCGCGCCTGGCGCGCTCATGCCAAAGCGCGCTCATAACATAACATATATCTTCACAAATATATATGTTACGTTATGAGCGCGCCGCGCGCATATGAGCGCCGATTTTTAGCACGAGCGCGCCTGGCGCGCTTTTGCCAGAAACTGTTTAGCACAAGCGCGCTTATTGGCGCGCTTGTGCTAATCATGAGGGCGCCTGGCGCGCTCATGCCAAAGCGCGCTCATAACATAACATATATACCTATTTTCACCTGTTCTATCAACAACTGCAAGCATTTTATGTCGTTGTAACTTATATAGCTCGGGGCTATATCTCCCAGGTTATGGTGCGCCAGGCACCTTCCATTACTTGTTTTGAGATGAGTGGCTAAGCCACTCCTGTCAAGGTCCGTTGGACCACATGTTTGGCACGGCTATTATGGAACAGTAATAGCGACGTGCGAGTATATGGTGGGTGTATGAGTGCAGCAGTCTGGCGATCAGAAGTGTTTGCGTGAGCTCAATGCTCCTCATATACTCTAGTGTCACGGGGAAGCTGACTTTCCCCATTGTATGGGGGGGTCCGGCTCCTCCTAGTTTCACCCCTTGCTCTGAGTGCAGTGCATGTGCCACTTGTCATCTTGGCATTTCTTCCCCACAGTCCGCGATAGACTAAAACCCACACTTATGTGTTTGATCTCATCTTAGTCCTCTATCCGAAAGCCCGAACGTAGTCGCCGGTTTCCGTCTCTGCAGTGATATATATACCTATTATATGTATCTCCTCTTTCATGAGCCCTACGTTTCTAGACGGGTTCAATACACGTGTTGAACACGTATTGGAGGCATATTGGAGGCATATTGAAGACGGTATGCTAATATCTGGACATTCCAATACACGTGTAACATATTGGCCAAACTATTGAACCGCGATCAGCCTGGACACAGCGAAAATGAGTATGCTAGCATGGGCACCCAAATGGTGTCAGACTCACCCACTAGCACTTGGTATCATCTAAGGAAGGGTCTAGCGTTATGGGGACAAGTTTTCACGGCATTTGGACGCGTATCGCAGAAGTCGGTTCTGGGGGGCTTTTTGAATTGGGGCCCCGATGTATTGAAATAAGGCAAAACGATTGGAGGGGTGTTCAATATGTCTGCAACCGCCTGCAACACACGTACTGAACATGTGTTGAACACATGTTGAAACATTCACGCATAAGGAATCGTTCAATACATGTGCAATATGTCTACAATCAGATGAATCATTCAACACGTTTGCAATATATGTGTTGAACACATATTGAAACATTCCCTCATGCAGAATATCTTTAGTACATGTGCAATATGTCTACAATCAGATGAATCATTCAACACGTTTGCAATATATGTGTTGAACACATATTGAAACATTCCCTCATGCAGAATATCTTTAGTACATGTGCAATATGTCTACAATCAGAGTGAATTATGCAACACGTGACTGCATGGGGTAAAGGGGTAAGACCCCCCTGCTGCTCACATATTCGTGCATAATACTTACAATATGTCCGCAATACGTATCTGGTATATTACAGGTATATCAAATGTGTACAGAGGCACTACTATGCGTCATCACACTTTCTGCAGTACCACATTCCAGTGGGGATGTCGGTGAGCCCTGCGCATCGCACGTGCATAGCCTCTTTGCAGCCTGCCCTCTCACACAGAAGGAGCTCGCCACCGACTCTACACTTCCCGCATGTGTCAAAGTGACCATCACTACCTACGGGCCTATCAACGAGTGCAAGTTTCTCCATATTGCGGTCGCTCGTATCAAGTATCACCGCTGAATCCATGCAGGGGTGTTTGACTATCACTACTTGCGCTTGGACTTGATTGGCCAGTAGGTAGGGCTCTCGGTTGTCCATAGTGTACTTGGAGGTGTCCCATGGGTTGAAGGTGTAGTAAGCCTTGGACACCTTGTCCACGCCGAGGATGGAGTTCTTCAGCTTGAAGCTTGCGATCTGAGCTTCCGTGGGCACGGGTAGCCAATCACACTTTAAAAAAGTGTAGAGCACACCGCCAATGCTAACCCGCAGAATGGCGTTGATGATACCATACCTGCGCACGAAATGTTCAATGTTTTTGTAATATACGTACAACATACCCTCAATATGTTGGGGACGTATTGCATATATGTTGCAGAGATATACGAAAAGGCAAAGAAGCATGCAAACTGGTGGTTGAGGTCGTACCTGTCCTCCCACTCGTCATCGGCATCGGCATCATTCTTGGGGAAGGATGCGCGGACGAAACACTGGGTTGTCACTTTCCCTTTGTCCCCGTCTCTAGTGCGATAGAAGACACCGCCGATGTTCACCTTGTTGTACTTGGAACACATGGGTTCGGGACCCATCATGAGCGACTTCTCGTAAGCCGTGTATTGACGACCAAGCCATCCTTCAGGGTCCTCCAATGGACCGAACGCGATCGCGGGCACGCCACCCACCTCTTGTCGGTACCGCAGTGCTTGTTTAGAGCGCGCGGCATTCTCCCTGTGATGACAACATATTCTTAGTATACTTACAATATATGATAAACATACAGAAACAAGTTGACAATATGTTGCAGGTATACTACAGATAGTACATGCGTGCGAGCTTGCAGGTTGCACCTCCGCCGGAACAGGTCGTACTCAGCATGTTGTTGAAAAAGCTTTCGGTAAGCGGGAATACTCGCTCGCATCCAGCGGGTCAGTTGGTCAATCTCCAAGGACGTTAGCTCCAATGGCTTGCCCTTCTCCCCGAAGGTAGTGACCACGATGCCGGGAGCGGGGCCCGCCATCAAAGCCCGCGGGACACGGCCGGCAGTAGCTCTTTCTCGGTTCAAGAGCATGGTCAGGATGCCTCGTAGGGAGCGCAAGGTTTTCAACCTTAGATAGCCGTTCATGATGCTTGCCACGGGGAACGCATTGTTCTTCACCCACCTAGCTAGCTTGCCATTCATGGACTCGAAGGCATACATCCACCATTCACGCACAGGTCCGAATCGCAGGAGCAGATCGGCCCAGTGCCAGATTTTATGGGTGTTGATTGCAAGCCACTGTGGAGGACCATTCGCTTCCAAGTCCTCAAAGAAAAGTCTGGTCTGCTCTCTCAAATACTCCATATCCTGCACGTACGAATCAATACGTTTGTAACATATATTCAACATACCTGTGACATGTGGAACTCATATCACACCAACATTGAATACGTACCCGAGGTTCTATGGAATGCGCAGTGCATTCCCGTATGATGATAGTCAGTTTGGACACAATGTCCTGCAGCGCATTGTCGACTTCACCATCATCGCGAGGCCAAGAGGACAATACCGCCAACAACTTGGACTCGAAAGCCTTCAAAGCCGCATGCGCCTTGAGGTGCTTTGCGTATTTTGCGCCGTTGGAGGCGGTTGAGGTGCGCAACAAATGCTTATGCCCATCGCCCCACCGGGTGACTCCCCGCAACTCCTTCAAGAAGGCGAGTGCTGTTTCCCGAGAACGTAAGGTGGTCGAAGCCTTCGGACGCGGTGGGATCCCCCATGGACCGTTTGTCATTTTGTACACCTCATGCGGTTCCCCTGTCCGTGTTGCCGTATACCGTCAACACGTGTATGACATATTGAACACAATTACAGAAATGTTGCACTAATACAAAACTCACCTTTCGAATTCTGCACCCACTCCGTTTGCCCCCATTCTGGGTGCAGGCCCTCCTCCTCGGCAAAGTTGCGCGCGGCCTCGTTGAAATCCAGCCCAAGCAGCGTTGTTGCAAGCCTGTTTCCCAAGTTCATGATTTCGTGCATAGGATCATAGAGCCAATCCAACGCCAAGTTAAAGTACGACAACCTTGCGAATGCGGCGGGCAACTTGAATCCGGTGGCCGAGAAACGTTCCGCCATGTCCGCTTTCGACCAACCTGATTTGGAAAGTGCCTCGTGTATTTCGCCCATTCGCTTGACAAACTCATGCGTGTAGTTCTCCGGCGGCCCTGCATGGCACGTGCACAAGTAATACAACATATCTGTGGTATGTTGCAGGCATGTTGATGCATGTTGCAAACATGCTGCAAACAATCAAACTGGGTGGCATAGCGATGAGAGCGTACCAGGAGGATGTTGCTTGAAGAATGCGTAGAAGATTCTTCCCAGCGCTGGACTGTGACATCCTTTCGTATGGCACAACATGCAGCACTTGTAGGCGTTTACATCCATTCGCTTCCCGGCATCGACCAAGCCTTTGTAATCCATGATCACCCCGAGTAGCATGCACCGTACACGAACATACTCCTCGGAAAAGGCGTCCCAAACTCCGCAGCCCGTCTCCCACAACTCCTCCAACTCGTCGACCAGCTTGTCGTACAAAAGAGTCGTATCGGCGGGATGGATGCCATTAAGAATACCGTAGACCTCAAGGTACTCGTACTTGGAGCGTATCTCCGGCGGCAAGTTCAAGATTTGGAAATACATGGGAAACACGCCCGCCTTGTTTTTCCATACGGAAGCCCCATCCGCGCAGAACAGGATGATTATATTCCGCAACTCCTGGAAGAACTCTGGGTACCGCGCCTTCTTCTCTTTCCACGCATCTCCGTCTGCACACTCCGGACAAAATACAACTCACCGCGGTATACATACAACTGTATGTGTACATCTGCAATATGTCAAAGACATACGTTAAGTGTATTGCAGATATGCCCTTTGCAGATCCTATCACAAGCATTGGGATCATAGACGCGTGCTGGGCTCTTACCCCAAATTGTGTCTTTGCGTCCACTTTCAGGAGACGTATGACGGCCATGCGCCCGCATGAGCTCAGCAACTTCAGGTGAATGGAATAGCCTCCGGAAAATTTCCTTCAAGGGCCACCAAAGGAATTGCAATCGCGGCTTCTTCGGAGTGCCATCCTCCGGAGTGCCATCCTCCTCCGCCGCTCCAAAGCTTTGCCACCGGCATTCTTTACAGTGTGGACAATGATCCGCGTTCTCCAACTCCTTCTCGTACAAACAACATCCATTGACGCACATGTCCACTCGTTGGTACGGCGTACTAAAAGCGTCGAAAGTGCCCATAGCTTTAGCGAACGTCAAGGGGAAATGGGTTTCACGAAGCTCACCAAAGTTGTGAAGTAGGATCTCACACAACGAGGAAAACGATTTTTGGGTCAAGTTTTCCTCCAAGTTCCATTCCAGAAGATCCGCGAGGAGCTTAGTTGATCGCCGCACGTTGTGGTCCTGCGTACACATCGCAATTTCAGTGGTTGTCAATACATATGCAATATACTGCAATACATTGTCAATATGTAGGAGATATGCATACTACATATTGCACGTGCAGTTCACTGCACGATATTTGGCATAATAACGCGTTCTTACCGTCTCCCCTCCGAAAAGCTCCTTTGCAGCATTCACAATACTTTCCAATTGTGTAGCAATCGCTGCTTTAACGGAGTGGACGGCATCTCCGTCGTCTTCTTCATCGAACCCCAAATCCTCCCCACCGCCATCCTTGGTCTCACCATCGGCATCCTCGGTCTTAGGCGCATCGCCATCCTCGTCGTCGGGAACTCCGGCCTCGCCGCCTTGACTCGACACATCCTTGGCTTCCACGTCCTGTTGTGCGTGTACCACCTCGTCTTCTGCGCTTGTCCTCCCGGCTTCCTCAGCATGTTCGCCCTCCTTGTCATCCATCGTGACGTCCACATCCGTATGTCTGTAGGAGAGTTGCAATGCACCTTCAATACGTTGTCAACATATTGCGAATGTGTTGTCACGCAAGCTTGATGCCCAATCATTCATGGGAGAGAAAGGGCGTAGAGTACCTTAAGGTTTCGCCGCGGTTGCCACAAACTACAGCATCGATTTCTTCAGGGTCCGGTGCGGGTGGCTGGATCTGCCCGTGGAGTTTCCGATGTCGTGTGCGGGTGGCCTTGCTCACCACGTTTCCACGAAGGTCAACTCCGTAGCACATGGCACAATCACATAGAAACCGCCCTCGCTCCAATGTTACGGTGCCCACATTTCGACGATGCATTGCATGGAGCGAGAGCCAAGGATCGGCTTCGCCCGCCGTGTCCTTCACCTCACCCATCTCGGTGTCCTTCGCCTCAGCTGGCTCTTCCACCGGAGATCTGCTTCGCCCACCGCAGTATATCTCCCATACATATTCAATATACCGGCAACGGTTTCTGATATATTGCAACATATTATATCATGAAAAATCGGTATGCAAGTTGAGGTGCCTAAATATTCGTACATACCTCATGGGCTCTTCCATCTCGGCAGCCATGGCATCCGTGGTAACTGCAATTAAAGACCAAACTCCAACCGCACGGATCAAATCTGGCCAATCATTTATTGTCGAAACGCTCCTTCAATGTCGCCCAAGGCACCGAACCTCCCGCACATTGTCTCGTGTAGGATTATCGAGTTGAGAGTCGTCGGGCAGCAGCGAGCCGTATGTAGTCGCCTCGAAGTTGCCATCGTGTACTAAGTAGACAACAGTTTCCATACGGATCGGTGTCAAAATTGCTTGATGAGCTTCGAAGAAGTCGTAGGCTTCTTCCGCATTCGATGGTAGGTTGTCTCCCTCGGGGGTAACGTCAAGTGGAAATTGGTGAGGACTACGTTCCGCGTCAACAGTGACTACATCAATGAATCCAGAAATCCCGAAATAGTATGTCAGGGTCATGACCGATGACATATGTGTCATACATGTCATACGTGTCATACCTGTCAGACATGTCATACCATGTCATGTCATGTCGTGTCATATATTATTATGACAGTCGTCAGTACGGTCGACCATGACTGTACATGTCGAGTCGCGTCATATATTATTATGACAGTCGTCAGTACGGTCGACGATGACTGTACATGTCGCCAGATGATAATGTCACATCATCTGTCATCCCTGTCATCGAGAGTTCGTACGTCGAACTCGAAGATGGCAAAGCAAAGATACATCTTGAATACAAACAAGAACCATCTTGCTTTAAGCATGTGCGGAACACGCATGCACAGTATGAACGAACTAGTCGTTATTACAATACTGGTCGTTCAACCTACGTCTCGGGTTCACAACCCAATGGCGGTACCATCTAAGATGATGGGAGACGTATGGTACAAAGTGAGGAAGCGTTGTGCTTCAGCAGTTCATTATTCAGAGACTGCAACTCACAACCCGCTTGACTGTTGCACTTGTGTGTGCCGTTCAACAGCACAGTAACGACGATCGCTCTTAATTGGAAGATGCGCTCTAAATTGGAAGATTTTTTGAAGGTCATTGTTTTGATGTTTTTTACATGATTTTAAACATATCATGCCCAAAAAATAGGGTGGTTATAATTTTGGAAGTTTTTCTCATCGTACGAGGCGGGGTTTTCAGAATTCTTACGCGTGACTCTTAGGCATATTGAGGAGTGTTCCAAAAATCCACATATGGTATTAGATCGAGATTAAAGGTTATAAAATGGAAGTAAAAAGGGAAAAATATGTACCTGTTTATCGTATGTTTGATATTTTCATCGATTTCAGCACAATTTTGCCAAAACCCCCTCAAACCCTATGCTTTATCACACGCGTATTCACAAAGGGCGGGTAACATATGTAAAGGTTCTTGCTAATGGACCCGTCACGTGCTATGTTATAATGTAGTTTGCCATAAAACATATTTGAACAAATAAAATATCAAGCACTTGCATCTCCGTGCAGATTTCTGGAGCAAATGGCCCTCTAGCGGGGGAAACCCTAAGTGGTAACACCAATTTAGGGTGTAAGCACAACCACATGTGTACATGCATGCACATACGAACTCTTGACTGCACTTATTTACTCTTCAGAGTTCTCCAGCAGTGCTTTTAAAAGCTCAGCTTTCTCCTCACAACCTGGAATTCCGCCTTGAACACCAGATTTTGCGGTCTCATCCCAGCATGTCAACACCTCGTTCACGTCAAATGTAGACTTCATGCGAAGGGTGCGGGCACCCCGTACGAAAGCTCCAGCCTCACAGAGTTGTTCTACCGTCTCGAACGTTCTCCGTGACTGTGCTGGCAACCAGAACTGCCAGGTTATCTCCTTCCGTGATGCATGCTGCCCCACCACCTCCACGAAATGGAGTGGGAGTGACTTACCGCCGTCCGGGAGCATAACGTTGAACCAACACTTGTCGCTGGCTTCCCCGCCTGCAACGGTCACGGCATAGCTGCCCACAGTCATGTCCTCGAACCGGTAGTCGGCTGCCAAGTGTTCCTTCTGCGATGCCAAACGCATCCCACGGTCATATAGACTCTCGTCAACACCGGAGGAGTGCTCATCGTCGCCATCATCCGTGCCCTCACTGCTGCTGGGCTGTTTCTGCTGTTTTGGCTGCTTTCCAGGCTTCTTCTTGCGCGCTGCAACCTGCCGACTCCGACTGCGAGTGGCAAGATCCATCTCCATATCAGTATCATCGCTGTCGCCTTCGGAGGCGGGTGAAGTTCTGCGCGCCCTGTTTTGCCTTTGTGCGCCTGAAAACCTCTTGCGAGCAGCAGGTGGAGCTCCTCTCCGACTCCTCTTTCCATTTGCTTCACGCACACCTGCCTCTGCACGAACTGCGGGAGCTTCTTCACCAGCTTCTTCTGCCTCTGCACGAACTGCGGGAGCTTCTTCACCAGCATCTTCTGCCTTCAAAAGCTGGATCAGGCGTTCCAACTTCTTGGTCTTGGTCGTAAGACCCCGCAGTTCAGCATTCCGCTCAGATAACACTCGGTGTAAGTGTTTATCCTCGTACCTGCGTAAGCGAACCCTAGTTTGAAACTTCTCTATACACTTCGTATTATCTTCGCATACTCTTACACCGCAATGACGGACTCTCACGACGACGAGACTAGAATCCTGAGGGAAGTTTTTCCCTGGATGAGTGAGGGTTTTCTTAGCGAAAATCAAGAACAAGGAACGACCTCTTCTACCGTCGTTCCGAACACACCAGGAACAACGGACTCGGACGACGAGGTTACAATCTTGCGGCAGGTTTTTCCTTGGTTGCAAAGCTCCACAACAGCGACACCTGAAGACGAAGCGACGACTTCTTCTACCGGGAATCAAAGGACTCCCGCAACACAGGAGCAAGCCGCCACCACCACCAACTCGGAAAGAGAGGAAGGAAACAAGTGCGTCGTCTGCTTAGAAATAGTTTTCCCTGCGGAAACGTGGGTTTCAGGGTTAGGATGTGACTGCAAAAACGTGCTGTATCATCACCCTTGTTTCCAGGCCTACTTGGCAAGTTGCACGGATATTGCAAAATGCCCTTGTTGTAGGAAGATCTGGAGCTAGAACAAGAAACCTACCTGACTTTGCTTAGACACTTGAAGGACAATAATGACAAAATAAATATAAATAAGGTATAAATGAGATCGCACTAGGCTGGTAAACGGTCGTCTTACCTTCTGGAAATCAGCTCAGTACAATACTTGGCCTCGCGCATAAAAGCCACAACCTCGTTGATGTCAATATTTTTCAGGACTTCTTTCTCCACCACTTGTTTCTTATGCGTCACGCCGTCGAAACATACATTGAACTGCTCCGCCTTAGCATACCGCGTCTTCAAGAGCCCATCGCATTTGACTGTAGATGCGCGGGTATGCGCACGTGTCAGCAGCAGTGAAAGGTCCCACTTCGGAGGTAATCGCTCGGGATGTCGCTCTCGCACGGCCTCCACCTTCAAAGGCAAGGGGAAGGTTGCTTTCAATTCCTCGTGTCGTTGTTGGCTCACCAGATCTGGCGTTGCGGCTCGGGAGTCCCAATAGACAGCTCCGCGTTGTTTGCTCCATGTCCAATACCTTGTTTCCCTTCCCCTTGCGCTTCCATTCCGGGTTGTCCATATAGCCCGGGGCGGAGTCGACGTCGGGATAACTGGTACAAATAATCAGCCCAAGGTTCGGGTCCTCGTCCACGCCACTTGGTAGCCATTCCTTGAACCTGTCACCAAACTTGTACTTCGCTCGGACGAGCTTGTCCGGAGCGACGTAAAAGCACCAAGTATGCACCTTGCGGTCTCGTCCAGCGTGGCCACCAAACTCTTCGTTCAAGTGCGGGTCGATCCACGATTTGAAGTCCAAGTTGCAGCCGACGACGTACGTGTGCTTGTTGATGGTTGTTATCGTCCAGGCAAAGAGAAAGGCAATCCATTGTTCCAAAGATATGAACCAGTGGCCTTTTTTATCCGCGGTCTTACCCCACAACAGCATCTTCAGCAACCCGAAAAAGCCATCGACGTCGTTGTGGGAGTGGCCTACGGGCAGACGGTGTAGGTAGATCTCTTTGTACAGCCCGTGGTGAACCAGGATGCAGAAGAAGGCGAAAACATGCCGGTTCCAGTTTTCCGACCCTCCGTCCATTTGCACGTGGCATGTTTGCCGAAAGTGCCGCTCCGTGTTCTCCACCACATACCGTAGCAGAATATTGAGCGTCGTGAGGCACATGTTCACGTCTTTGCCAGGAACCCATGGCATAAGTAAACACATGCACAACACCGTGCCGTGCATCACGACTGCTTGCAGATGAAGGTGGAAGAAACTTCCAGCTTTGTCGCTCATCGCCTTGACCTTCACGGGGAAGTGCGGACAAACGGTGTTGTTGTTTGCCGCCCCGTCGAAACAATACGAGTCACTGATGCCGAACTGGTTGGCACTATCAGCACGGGTGTTATTGTACTGAGCTCTCTCATTTCGATAATCACTCCGGTGCGCGTCGTTAAGCGTCTTCCAGTCCTCCAGGTCCTCCAAGTCCTTTACAGCACGGCGCTGCTTCGTCAAGATTTCGCATGTCGTGCACTTACCTGCACAATCCTTCCGCTTGCGCATGGTAATATGCTTCGCGCGGAGGTACTCGCGCAGATACTTGCGAAACTGCGTGATTTTAACCTGATAAACGCCGCGACGCATAAGCTTGTATGCGGCATAACAATCGGCTGGTCGGATCGGATTCATTTGGAGTTTGCCGTTTTGAGGTTGTGGCTCCGCCAACGGCAAAATCTCGTGAGCAGCGTACTCCAAGAAATAAGTCCAGTTCAGGTTCGTCGGGTCGTTGTACAGCGTCAAATTCCTCTTCCTTGTGCTCTCCAGCATGCCGCCCCCACACACGTGCGCGTGCCACTTGAACCATGTGCTTTCGGGAATAATGAAAACCACCTTACATTCATTTAGGTATTAAATGCAGTTTTGCTTAAAAACCTTTGCAAAAAAATTATACTGCTTATTTTTTACCTATTTTAGGGTTACCGATATCATGTAACACCCTAATCATATTATTGGGTGAAAGGGCCACTGTAACCAGATATGCCCTAAATGTCACCTATTTATTGGATACACTTTGTGTTTGGCAGATATATGTCATGCTGTTATCGACACAGACATGATTATATATCGGGCAACAACCCAAGAACTGTGACAGATGCTTCCTATATGGAATGCATGCTATTTATGAGGTATTGGCAATTGACAACTGCCACTATATCACACACTTCCTTGAGGGGGGAAGAAGGTGGATATATATATATACTTACCTCATTATTATGTACGAATATGCTACATGTATGTAAACATACCGATATACCACATATAACATATAAATCACACACACTCAGTTAGGCAATTAGCTGAAGGTATTTTTGTGCTGTGTTTTGTTTTTAGATGGTTACTATCGAAGAGGAAGAGCATGAGATTCCTGATATCAACCCAGATCATTCGACTTGGTTTTTCGACATACTTGGTTCATACGATGCATACAGTCGGTTTAAAATCCCGAAGTGGATTGCTGGTTATGCCGATACACTAACCAGATATGACCACATAGGCTATTATGACAATGTCAGTCGCATGAAACCAGATATGAGCCGGTACAAGGATCCTGCCAATGAGCCTCAGGCACCAGAAGCAGAGTATACAGCAGACAGTCCTCCGATGGTCTTTGTAGATCCAGATGCAGATTCAGTACCAGCACCAGCTCCACCAGCTCCACCCAGTTTGGTCCCCAAGGTGAAAATGACACCACCTAGGGAATTCAAAACAGGACAGGACGCAGAGGTCTGGTTGGATACAGTGGACAGATATTTCCAGTTCACTTATCCAGGTGTCAATGATAAGGATTTGATCACAGTGTTTTTGACTCTCATACAGAATAACGATAGACACTATTTTCAGGTCTTGGCAAAACAGCCATATACCACCTATGAGATGGTCAGACAGACATTGCTCAGACAATTTGGTAATCCTCATAAGAGATCAGTAGCCAAGAAACACCTTATTGCACTGACTCAAGGAACCCAAACCTTTGCAGATTATTTGCGCACATTTACATCACTGGCTTCTCTAGCAGCAGTTGATTTGAATGATGTGCTAATAAAGGACAGATTTGTCACCAGTATGGATCCTGATCTCCGCAGACAGTTCCAACTCAGATACCTGACAGAAGAGCATTGGAGGAACAATCTGTCGTGGCAAGAAACCACACAGATATTGCTTGATTTGAATTACGTCATTCATTCAAAGCAATCAGAAACCCTTCACTATCGGGGTCAGAAGGAGCAGTCATCTGGAGGTCCAGCCAAGAAGGATAAGGACAGAGGACGTGGCCAGAAGCCATATGACAGATCCAACAGAAATCGGAATTGGAATCAGAGTGGCAGCCATAACTCCAATCAGAATCGGAACAAGGGAAAAGGTGGTAAAGGCAAGGGCAAAGGAAAAGGAAAAGGAAAATCACAGAATGATAAGACTTGCCATCGTTGTGGTCGTATTGGTCACATCGATAAGGATTGTTATGCCACCAAGACCGATGATGGAAAAGAGATCAAGGGTAAGCCACCAGCTCAGAGTCCTTACCAAAATCGGAGACAGCAGCAGCAGAATCAGGGTGCTAAGGATGAGTCTGGCAAACTCGTCAATTCGATCAACACCTTGGTCAAGGAACTGAAGAGTCAGCACAGCATCAATGCAGCAGTTGCAACTCCAGATCCAGTTCCATCAGCTCCAGCTCCTCAGGGAAACTCTCAGGGTACTGCACAGGTACCGGTGTTGAGAGCACCCCGAGGGTAGATCAGCCTGAAGATGCCACTGAAGCAAGTGGCCGGGTTGAGAGTATCTCAGAAGAAGTCCTTTCCAGTCTGACATTACAGTTTCAGCAGATGGACAATCCCTCAGAGCACATCGCACAGATGCATTCTCAAACAGCACAGCTGAAATCACAGAAGAAGCTGTTGTTGTACAAAGGGAAAGTATATGGACAGAGTACTCACATTTTGGTAGATCCAGGAGCCACATCGTCTTTCATCGACAGACAGTTTGCTGCTCAGCTTGGTATAGTTCCCACAGATTCTTCATCATTTTCAGTGGGATTGGCTGGAGGAAGCCAACTACCATGCACATCCTATCTTCCCAAGGCTACATTTTCACTGGGCAAGTATAAGGATGCAGAAGATTTCTACATCATTGACATGAAACCATTCACTGTCATTCTGGGTCAAGATTGGTTGGAGAGGAGGAATCCACACATTGACTTTCAGACCAAAAATCTGACGATCACTAGGAAGCATTCATCAGGCTCCAGTATTCGCACAGTATTGTCCAGAGTTGAGCAGACTCCAGACTCAGATGACCTTCCTGAAATGGAATTGGTCAGCGCCACCACCATGAGAAAGCATCTTCGTCGCATTCGATCCAGTGGTTCGGCTGAAGAAGCCGTAGCTTATCTCTTCTTTCTCTCAGAGGTCGACGGTGAACTGGTCTTTGCAGCATCAGACTCAGACACCACTATGGAAGACCCCGAGGTCACAGCAGCACGTGATCAAGTGAGAGAAGACTTTTCAGACATATTCCAGGAGGATCTTCCAGCTGGTCATAGGCCAGAACGGTTTGAAGGTGGTTATCATCGAATCAACATTGAACCTGGGCATAAGCCACCATCACAGCCAGTACGTACCATCCCAGTACCCATGATGGAGGAGCTCAAACGGCAAATCATTAAATATGTCGAGTTGGGTATCCTTCGTCCATCATCATCACCATATGGGTGCCCAATCATCTTCGCTCCTAAGCCAGGGGGAAAGTGGAGGATGTGTTGCGATTATCGTGCCCTTAACAATATCACCATAAAGGACACATATCCGTTGCCACCCCATGATACCCTTCTTGAACAGCTTAAGGGAGCACGCTGGTTCAGTAGATTTGATTTCAACCAGTTTTTTCACCAGATCCCCATTCACCCAGACGACATTCATAAAACTGCTATCCGCACCAGATATGGTTCTTAGGGCTGTTCCATTTATTGTCCTATGGGGGGTGGAAGGCATTGGCAATTTGTTCGCGGGGGAGGGGTCGATATCTACGCCGTCGCGGGGGGTCGACATCTACGCGTCCGCGGGGGCGGAGGCACCCTGCGGACAAGTTACAAGTAGAACCTCAACCTGTCCGGAGGGTCATCCTGTGTTCATTAGGCTCTGTTGACTCAAGGGACTTGAAAGAGAGTTACAAAGTGGATTTGGTAGAAATGGTTAGTAACACATGTGACCGTAATGCCGATGCTATTGTGAGTGCCTTAGGACAAAATTAGAACAACCACAACTATACACACCACTTCTTTTGAATTCAAATATTTACAATTTCGATATGAGCCTAGTGCGTTTGTCTTCAATATGTATGTATCAGTGACAGGAACTTGTTGTTTCTATTATGTATATATATATATATATATCGCCCCATGTGATGCATCATGAATATGCCCTCCATACTTGTGTAGTATAATGTACTCCTCCACCTTCGAAGATGCTAGCTAGCCGATATCATGAGAAATGTAAATCAAGCATTATGTCAATCCTATTACTTTATAGCAATTTATTTAACCAAAATCAATATGTATGTAGAGTCTACACGAATAAGTGTTTCGGCATGTAAGCGTAGGGCACTACACGTATGTACCATGTGTAAGTATCACATTCCTCCCGCGTCGTCGTCATGCGGAAAGATGCATATCAACGTATGTGGATATGTAGCGCCATCAAGATTATTACGCACAGCAAATATATTAACCTTAAATGTCCCATAGTTGTTCATTCCGACTTCGATATAAAAAATTTAATGAATTCTGCATGATTTGCGTGTCCGGAGGGGGGAGGGGGGGCTCCGGGGATCATGTCCTCAGGGTGGGGGGTATGCATGGTTGTCCAGAGGCCGTTGCCTTCCACCCCCCCCATGGGACAATAAATGGAACAGCCCTTATGAATGGACAGTTATGCCTTTCGGATTGACCAATGCACCTGCAACAGCTCTTCGTGTAGGAAACCGGGCATTCTTCGACTTCATTGATCAGTTCCTTGTCATATTCATGGACGACACTATTGTATACAGTCCAGATTTTGACAGCCATGTGAAGCATGTTCGACAGTTCCTCCAGCGTTGCAGAGATCACCAGTTCTACATCAGGCCTTCCAAGGTGGAGTTGTTCGTCGGATCTATAGACTTTATCGGACATCACATCTCTGAAGCAGGCCTATCCATCATCGAAGACAGAATCCGAGCAGTCATGGCAATTCAGCCTCCAGTGTCTTATGGTCCTACCGTTGGAAAGCAGCCTCTACGCCGTATGGCTAAAGATGGCAAGTCATCCCTTCGGTCATTCTTGGGCATGGTCGGTCAATTCAGGAGATTCATACCAAAGTTCTCCAAAGTTGCCGAGCCGCTCAATCGTCTCCTTAAAGATAATGCAGAGTTTGTCTGGGAATCTGAGCAGCAGCAGGCATTTGATAACCTCAAAAGTGCCATCTGTAACGCTCCAGTATTGCAGCTCCCAGATCAGAAACTGCCATCCATTATGGAGGTCGATGGATCAGGCACACACGTTGGTCAAGTGATACTCCAGGATCAAGGAAAAGGTATGAAGCCATGTGGCTATCACAGCGTCACTCTATCCGATACACAGAGACGTTGGCCTATTCCTGAGATCGAGCTATTTGCCATTGTGGAAGGCTTCCGATTCTTTCGCCACATCTTGTTGGGAGCTCCTGAGACCATTGTACGCTCAGATCATCAGCCACTGGTTTATTTCCAGACCAAATCCACACTGAGCCCCAAACAGGCACGGTGGTTGGATGAGCTCTCCGAGTACAACTTCCGTATAGAGCATATTGCTGGCGATAAGAATAAGGTTGCAGATGCACTCACTCGTATCTCTGCACTTTTTGAACTCACTGATTGTCTTCAGCACATGGACATCAGCGAGGTCATGCCATCTGCAGATCCTACATTCATTGCTCTTATATCCTCTTCATCAGCTCATCAGCTACACGACATCATTATATCCGAGTATGATCGTGACACATTTGCACAGACTATATTGGCTAAGCTGACATCATCGACTTCATCACAGTCAGTCAGCAGCTACAGCTTCGAGCTCATTCAGGGGTTGATCTATCGTAAGACCATATATGGCAGACAGCTGTACATTCCACCAACAGCTAAAGTCCCCACAGATGACGGTGAGATCACACAACTTCGCCACATTCTTCTTCATGAGTGCCACTCAGCCACTATTTCTGGTCATGTAGGCAAAAATCGCATGCTTCATCTTCTGCGTAGCCGGTATTATTGGCCAGGAATGACAACGGCAGCCATCAAGTACATTCGGGAGTGCCCCGTTTGTCAGCGCCAGAAAACGAGGCGACACAAGCCTTATGGTCAGGCACATATACGATATTCCGTGCCTAAGACAAAATGGCTAGATGTATCTCTTGATTGGATCACTGACCTGCCTATCACCACTAATGGGCACGACAGTATATTTGTGGTAATGTGCCAATTCTCTCATCGCTGTCATCTCATCCCCTTCAGCATGACCTGGACAGCTCAGCATACTGCTTCTATCTATATGCAGCATATATTCAAGCTCCACGGTCTTCCGAGGAACATCATCTCAGATCGAGACCCCAGATTCACCTCTACATTCTGGCAGACACTGTGGAAATCTACTGGTACGAGATTGTCCATGACGTCATCACACCATCCACAGTCGAATGCTGCCAATGAGAGAAGCCATGCCTTCATTGAGGACATCCTCAGGTACTTTTCAAATTGTTGATTCATGATTTGATTTCACCATCCTCTGGTTTATAAACTGATTAAGTAGTATTTTTTTCATCCTCAGGTGTTGTTGCAATGATACTTCAGCCAATTCGTGGGAGGACAAGTTGCCTCTGGTGGAGTTTGCAATTAACAATACCGTTTCTGCATCAACTGGTTATTCACCATTTTATCTCGACTCGATGGCGCAACCACTTTCGCCTCATGACCTGGTTATCACTATTCCGCCAGAAGCTCCTGTTTCAATACAAAGAGCTATTCGAGATCATTTTGACCAGTACTCGGCTGTTCATGCCAACGCGGTAGACAACATTTCCCGAGCAGCAGAAATTAGCCAAGCCAGATTCAATAAGACTCACATGCCTAAGCAGTTTGCAGTTGGGCAGAAAGTTCTTTTACGGACTGAGTTTATTCAATGGACTGGTTTGACAGAGGCAGGCAGACACTTTAAGCAGCCATATATTGGGCCATTCACCATCTCCAAAGTGCTTAGCCATGGACGTGCATACGAGTTAGATTTCGGAAATCTTGATATCCGTATTCATCCGGTACAGCCTGTTTCCAGATTAGAGCTGTACAATGACTCGATCCAAGCACCTTTGCCTCTGCCACAGATGATCACCGAAGAAGGGCAACCACTATTTGAGATATCACATATACTCTCGGATAAGTTCACTAGAGGTGTCAAATACTATTTAGTGCGATATGCAGGCTACGGCCCTGAGCATGACACCTGGGTCAAAGCCACAAAGCTGACCAATGCAGCAGACATTATAGCTGCCTATGAAGGCTAAACATTATATCACTGCCTCATGCCCTTACTTCTTGTAATATATACTAATACATGTCAATCATCTATATAACCTTGCTCTTAATGTTTTATCATTATGTTGCATAGAAGCGGGAAATTGATCCTTCCTTGCTAAAGGTGTAGTGAGCCTTGTTCAAAATCATACCCTTGCACAGATACGCACACATGCGAGATATCATATCTGTGGATAAATAAAAACTGCTATATGCTACCTTTGCCAAAGCCGTGGTTTGTCATCGGATTTTTGGCCAGTCATCCGAGCTACCGGAGATATCGACTGAGGTAGACGGAGTTGTGATCCTAAGTTGTGCTTGACAAACATAACTAAAGAAATTTCACATTAGTACGTGGCGAATCCATTCTCACTCATCGCGAAAGATGTTCGTCAAAGCGTGCGTACTGGACCATATAAGGAGTTTGGCAGACGGGTGAGGATTTAAAGTGGACTTATAAAGACCCTCCGATATCTCGTAAGCAGGGCCTTCTCCGTTTGCATTAAAAACAAGCCCCAAAATCGGGCTCCCCATCGCTACCTGTGAACCTCCATAGTAGCTTCAGGAGGGGAGGAAGGGTTGGGTGCACTATATAAGGCCGAGTATCGTTCGTTAAAACGTCGATCATCGTTCGCAAAGGCGTCGACGGCTAGCGCAAATAATCCGTAACGTAGACTTCGGATGCTTTGAATCGTCACTCTGACGCACGATACGTGTGGATCAATCAGTAATCCAGCGTCAATCTGCATCACGAAACGCAATTCATTGAACCTTCAAAGGTGGGCTACATCCTGAGAACTGTAAGGTGAGGGACTAAAGTGGACTCAGTTCCCCCCAATAACCTAAAAACACCATGAGGGACGCCTCAAATCGGTGTAAGAAGACTGGTACCAGCAAGAAGCGACAACAACAAAGACATCATAGACATATACAAAGGTATGCCCGTTGTGAGGTCACAACTCTTTTAAGAGGGGAGATCTGTCAGGGTCATGACCGATGACATATGTGTCATACATGTCATACGTGTCAGACATGTCATACCATGGCGTGTCATATATTATTATGACAGTCGTCAGTACGGTCGACCATGCCTGTACATGTCGAGTCGCGTCATATATTATTATGACAGTCGTCAGTACGGTCGACCATGCCTGTACATGTCGCCAGATGATAATGTCACATCATCTGTCATTATTCAAGGAAAGACTTGAATGACCCTGTCATCGAGAGTTCGTACGTCGAACTCGAAGATGGCAAAGCAAAGATACATCTTGAATACAAACAAGAACCATCTTGCTTTAAGCATGTGCGGAACACGCATGCACAGTATGAACGAACTAGTCGTTATTACAATACTGGTCGTTCAACCTACGTCTCGGGTTCACAACCCAATGGCGGTACCATCTAAGATGATGGGAGACGTATGGTACAAAGTGAGGAAGCGTTGTGCTTCAGCAGTTCTTCATTGAGAGACTGCAACTCACAACCCGCTTGACTGTTACACTTGTGTGTGCCGTTCAACAGCACAGTGTTTATTTGATATACTGTATAATATTTGTGGGCTCGCATATCAGCCCTAACATAGTACCTGCCGTCGTCTAAACCAGCTGAATTTGCCGCCTCGTGCGCCTCGGGGGGCGCCTCGCCCGCATCTCTGCACAATATCGTCCCAACATGTTTCCAACATCCCATCAACATGCTGCAACCATCACGATAGCGTGCTGCAGCATAGTTACGGCGAAAGCAAGTAGGCAAGGAAACATGATGAGATGTATCACCTGGAAAAGCTCTTCGATATGGACGATGAACTAGTCGACATTGAGGATGCCCGCAAGTCAGGCATGCTACTTCCAATGGTCCCATCTAAAGCATGCCCCTCGTGCGCCTCGTACGCCTCGGGGGGCGCCTCGCCCGCATCTCTGCACAATATCGTCCCAACATGTGTTCAGCATCCCATCAACATGCTGCAACCATCACGATAGCGTGCTGCAACACTATTGCAGCGAGCCACGTGAGGAATGGTGGGAGGGAAACCATGCCCCACGAGAGTCCCTTACCTTGCACTCCCGCCGGCTAGTGGAGGGCTCGTGGGTGCCTCAGCATTGGGCGGCGGGGGGGGACTCCTTGCTTTGGGCCTCGTACGCCTCGGGGGGCGCCTCGCCCGCATCTCTGCACAATATCGTCCCAACATGTGTTCAGCATCCCATCAACATGCTGCAACCATCACGATAGCGTGCTGCAGCACTATTGCAGCGAGCCACGTGAGGAATGGTGGGAGGGAAACCATGCCCCACGAGAGTCCCTTACTTTGCACTCCCGCCGGCTAGTGGAGGGCTCGTGGGTGCCTCAGCATTGGGCGGCGGGGGGGACTCCTTGCTTTGGGCCGCGTACGCCTCGGGGGGCGCCTCGCCCGCATCTCTGCACAATATCGTCCCAACATGTGTTCAACATCCCATCAACATGCTGCAACCATCACGATAGCGTGCTGCAGCACTATTGCAGCGAGCAACGTGAGGAATGGTGGGAGGGAAATCATGCCCCACGAGAGTCCCTTACCTTGCACTCCCGCCGGCTAGTGGAGGGCTCGTGGGTGCCTCCTCAGCATTGGGCGGCGGGGGGGACTCCTTGCTTTGGGCCTCGTGCGCCTTGGGGGGCGCCTCGCCCGCATCTCTGCACAATATCGTCCCAACATGTTTTCAACATCCCATCAACATGCTGCAACCATCACGATAGCGTGCTGCAGCATTATTGCAGCGAGCCACGTGAGGAATGGTGAGAGAGAAATCATGCCCCACGAGAGTCCCTTACCTTGCACTCCCGCCGGCTAGTGGAGGGCTCGTGGGTGCCTCAGCAGTGGGCGGCGGGGGGGGTCTCCTTGCTTCGGGCCTCGTGCGCCTCGGGGGGCGCCTCGCCCGCATCTCTGCACAATATCGTCCCAACATGTTTTCAACATCCCATCAACATGCTGCAACCATCACGATAGCGTACTGCAACACTATTGCAGCGAGCCACGTGATGAATGGTGGGAGGGAAATCATGCCCCGCGAGAGTCCCTTACCTCGGCCTCTTGCATGCCACGAATCCTTTCGACAATCCGTTGCAAGCAATTAGGCACCGCACTTGAACAAGGATTCTTACTAAAATTCACTAAGTATTACTAAAAAATCGAGAATGGTCCTAAAGTGTCAAAATGCCTCCTAAAGCTGGGTAATTGGGATTTGGTGTCCTAAACACGCCCCTAAAAGCCCCTAAAAGCCGCGGAGACAGGCGAGAATCTGAGATCGAGAGCCTAAACGCTTGTATAAATTTAAAGAAAGGCTAATCGACGTGTATAAATCGCGAGAACATGGGGGAAGGCATACAGTCGCGGTATAAATGATAGAAATTCCATGGCAAGCAGGTGATGAGTGCATGAATATAAACTAAGATAATAAGATAGCGAAATCGCATGCATGGCCATGGCCGTCATCACGACGAGTCGATGGCGCTTGCGATCGATTGCGCACGATGATGATATGCAAGGCGAGATATCCCGCCTGTTGCGCCAAACCAAGTCGTGTTTGTCTTGAAGTTCTTTACAATTTGAAAAACGAGCGGTTGACTCTCGCAAGAGAGTTAAAAAGAAAAAACAGCAAGCTGCAATGGAGAAAACGGGAGATAGCGGTCCTTCCTCGAAGAGGCAAAGGACCTTGCAGGTTTGGAACAGATTACACTCGTAGGCCTACCGGCTGTTAGCTTGCTATTTAGTCAGCAGTGGTGTTTTCCTTGATTAGGTTCATAGGCATGCATGTGTTTACGTTGGCGATTGCTCGCAGGATGGACCTGTGGGAGGCGTGCAGTCCGCGTCGCGTGGCGCAGCGTTGCTTGGGGTGGCCATGCGAGTCCCTGAAGGGCAGGTGGGTTACCTCTAGGTGTTCGACATGCGTGTATTGTTTATAGGGAAAAAGCGTATTGGCCAGTTTGTTAATATTCGACGGTGTCGCAGGTGGGTGCTTCTGCGCGGACGGTGATGCCCTCCAGGAGCGTCGGCGGCAGCATCATGCATCGTGCTGCTGCTGCACCCCAGGGCCCTGCGGTAAGTGTTCTTGGACCGTTGACATTTCCGTGTCACTCCTCCCGTAACTCAGCTGCCTGCTCGTTCGCTCTAGGAACGTGAACATCTTGGAGCGGGTATGTTCGTTTTTTGTGGGGGAATATTTGTCTAGTGCATAATCGCGCCGGATCTTTGTACCTTATGCACATACTTGTCTAAAAAGTGCCCCACGCCGCCTCACGGTCTAAATTGCGCCTCATACCGCCGCATCACACCACCTCACGGTCTGGAGCGTGCCTCACACAGCCTCCTGCAGTGCGCCCCGGCGGGCAGGGTGGTGGAGCTGCTGCTACACCCCAGGGGCCTGCGGTAAGTGTTCTTGGACCGTTGACATTTCCGAGTCACTCCTCCTGTAACTCAGCTGCCTGCTCTTTCGATGTAGGAACGTGAACATCTTGGAGCGGGTATGCTCGTTTTTTGGGGGGGAATATGTGTCTAGTGCATAATCGCGCCGGATCTTTGTACCTTATGCACATACTTGTCTAAAAAGTGCCCCACGCCGCCTCACGGTCTAAATTGCGCCTCATACCACCGCATCACACCACCTCACGGTCTGGAGCATGCCTCACACAGCCTGCTGCAGTGCGCGCCGGCGGGTATGGAGGAAGACCTCGGTATGCGCCCCCATTGGGGCCTGCGGTAAGTGTTCTTGGACCGTTGACATTCCCGAGTCACTCCTCCCGTAACTCAGCTGCCTGCTTTTTCCATGTATGAACGTGAACATCTTGGAGCGGGTATGTTCGTTTTTTTGGGGGGAATATTTGTGTAGAGCATGCTCGCGCCGGATCTTTGTACCTTATGCACCTACTTGTCAAAAAAGTGCCCCACGCCGCCTCACGGTCTAAATTGCGCCTCATACCGCCGCATCACACCACCTCACGGTCTGGAGCGTGCCTCACACAGCCTCCTGCAGTGCGCCCCGGTGGGCATGGTGGTGGAGCTGCTGCTGCACCCCAGGGGCCTGCGGTAAGTGTTCTTGGACCGTTGACATTTCCGAGTCACTCCTCCCGTAACTCAGCTGCCTGCTTTTTCCTTGTAGGAACGTGAACATCTTGGAGCGGGTATGTTCCTTTTTTGTGGGGGGGAATATTTGTCTAGTGCATAATCGCGCCGGATCTTTGTACCTTATGCACATACTTGTCTAAAAAGTGCCCCACGCCGCCTCACGGTCTAAATTGCGCCTCATACCGCCGCATCACACCTCCTCACGGTCTGGAGCGTGCCTCACACAGCCTCCTGCAGTGCGCCCCGGTGGGCATGGTGGTGGAGCTGCTGCTGCACCCCAGGGGCCTGCGGTAAGTGTTCTTGGACCGTTGACATTTCCGAGTCACTCCTCCCGTAACTCAGCTGCCTGATTTTTCCATGTAGAAACGTGAACATCTTGGAGCCCACACAACCTCACGGTCCGCAGCATGCCTCACGTGGCACACGGTCTGTGCTCTGCAGGAGGCTGACCCTGCGCAGGAGGCGGGGGAGGTGGAGGGTGTCTCCCAAGCTGACCTGGTGCGCTTCTCAGCCTGCTAACCACGTCCAATCTGTTTCTTAACCATAAGAGCTTCAGAGGGTGTGCCGGAATCACCATTGGTGATCTGCTTGTGTGGGGCGCCTGGTGGAAGTAGTACAGTTAGGAGGCGTGTTCAGATGTGAGACGACTTGAGCCAAGCGTGCGCGTGTTTACCACGGGCATGTCTTTTGGCTCGTCGTGCTATGCGCGCCAGGTCTCCTATGACTCGAAGTCCTCCACGGTGACTGACTCCGCGCACCTATGATGCGAAGTCCTCCACCGTGACTGACTCCGCGCACCTATGACTCGAAGTCCTCCACGGTGACTGACTCCGCGCACCTAAGACTCGAAGTCCACCACCGTGACTGACTCCGCGCACCTATGATTCGAAGTCCTCCACGGTGGCTGACTCTGCGCACCTATGATTCGAAGTCCTCCACAGTGACTGACTGACATCGCGCACCTATGATGCGAAGTCCTCCACGGTGACTGGCTCCAGGTCTCCGGTTCGTCTTCGGTGTGAGGCCGATGGTGCCATGGTGTCCCCTCCACGGGCGCGCAGGACTTGAGCCAAGCGTGCGCGTGTTTACCACGGGCATGTCTCTTGGCTCGTCGTGCTGTGCACGCCAGGTCTCCAGTCCGTCTTTGGTGTAAGGCCGATCGTGCCATGGTGTCCCCTCAACAGGGTTGTCGACTTGAGCCAAGCGTGCGCGTGTTTACCACTGGCATGTCTCTTGGCTCGTCGTGCAATGGTGTATGGTCGGGTCAGACAAGATCGGGTTGGTGGGCATTTGGCTCACGCACGTCATGCGCAGGCGCACCCTCTAGTTTACCCGCGCCGGCTCTGCACGCATGGGATCACACCCAGCCTGTGTACGCAGCTCGCGGGAGGGGCGGATGATGTGAGGTCATGGGAGGGAGAGTCGTTTGTCGTGTGGCCGTCCAGTTGGAGGGGGGTGTAGAGTTGTAGACAAGGTCGGGTTGGTGGGCGTTCGGCTCACGCACGTCATGCGCATGCGCACCCTCTAGTGTACCCGCGCCAGCTCTGCACGCATGGGATCACACCCAGCCTGTGTACGCAGCCCGTGGGAGGGGCGGATGATGTGAGGTCATGGGAGGAAGAGTCGTTTGTCGTGTGGCCATTCAGTTGTAGGGGGGTGTAGAGTTGTAGACAAGGTCGGGTTGGTGGGCGTTCGGCTCACGCACGTCATGCGCAGGCGCACCCTCTAGTGTACCCGCGCTAGCTCTGCACGCATGGGATCACACCCAGCCTGTGTACGCAGCTCGTGGGAGGGGCGGATGATGTGAGGTCATGGGAGGGAGAGTCGTTTGTCGTGTGGCCGTTCAGTTGGAGGGGGGTGTAGAGTTGTAGACAAGGTCGGGTTGGTGGGCGTTCGGCTCACGCACGTCATGCGCAGGCGCACCCTCTAGTTTACCCGCGCTAGCTCTGCACGCATGGGATCACACCCAGCCTGTGTACGCAGCTCGTGGGAGGGGCGGATGATGTGAGGTCATGGGAGTGAGAGTCGTTTCTCGTGTGGCCGTTGCGCCGTTCAGTTGTAGGGGGGTGTGGAGTTGTAGACAAGATCGGGTTGGTGGGCGTTCGGCTCACGCACGTCATGCGC
>LGRX02009155.1:44641-103360 GCA_001247695.2 Cymbomonas tetramitiformis | reverse complement strand
AGCTCACTCCCCAGTCCAGTCCAGCAAACAAGTACCAGGTCGCTGACAGAGTTGGAAGCTAAGCCGGTGTGCTGGGCACCCTGAATTCGCAACACTACTGCTGATTCAGAAGGTGGCCAGTGACATGAGGGCCTCACCGGCTGACCAACACTGTAGAAAGGATAGAAGAATTCTCCAACACATTGTGATAAGGCAGCAGAAGGTCACTCCAGTAGTGAGCAGCACTCCAGGCTGGAAACGTAATTAACTCTAAATCCACCAGGTCACTGTGTCACACCAGGGAATAGACCACTCAGTTGTCGCCTTCAGAGTTGATGCAGCTGCCAGTCCTCTAGCAAGCTCTTCCTCTGCTTCAGGCTTAGGCCAGTACACCAGGGGTGTCCCTGGATTAACCGTCAGACAAAGTGGAGCTGCCAAAGAAACCGTAAGTTGGAGTTCCAGACATAGAGCAGTGATTCACTGCTGATCCACTTCTTCACTGGTAAATAAAAGCAGAAGTCGCCGCTAATTAGCTCACAGGCCAAGCACACCTGCCTTTCAGCTAAGCCAGTACACCAGGGGTGTCCCTGGATTCACTTCAGACAAGGTGGCCAGCTGGAGAGCCCACCGGAAGATAGTTCATCAAGGTGCACATCAGCTGTTGATCCACTCTTAGCCGGTAAGACAGGGCAGATGCCGCTGCTGATTAGCTCTCAGGTGAAACACACCTGCCTTTCAGTTAAGCCAGTGCACCATGGGTGCCCCTGGATTCACTTCAAGCAAGGTGGTCAGCTGAAAGAACCACTGAGAGCTGCTCATCCAGGTGTACATTAACTGCTGATTGACTTTGTCGCTGCCGCCGCCCAAGCTCATGCAGTGCTGATTAGCTTAAAACTGAAGGACACCTGTCAGCAGCTAGGCCAGTGCACCAGGGGTGCCCCTGGATTCGCTGAAGACAGAGGTGTTAAGCATATCACTGTGCAGAAGGAAACCGCTCATGTCTAGTGAATTCAAAGCTGATCCGTCGCCGCTGCTGCTGGAAGCTCTTCCAGTGCAAGTACCACCAAGCTCAGGGAAGAGAAAAGGTTCCGCCAGTGCACCGTGGGTGCCCCTGGAGTCGCCTGACTTCCGAATCCGCTCTTTCAACTGCTGCTAACTTCTCGCCAAAGGGCCTTCACTTCCGGATTAACACTGAAATAAAAAGCCGCTCCGCGCAGGACATTATTGTTTTGAAAAAGTATGAAAACAGCAGTAAAATATATCCGTCAAAATTGATATTATATCACAAAATACGAATTATTGTGTGTACAAAAGCTGTGAGCAGAACTGTCTTAGCACTCTAGCACTGGCACGCGAACAGCCACCTAGTACTTGCGAAGGCAAAACAATAATGAGTCCACTGGTCTGACCTTCGGTCAGAGGTCACTTATCTCTCAATACTCTGTCACATTTCCCAAAACTGTAACGGGTTCTAGCCCTCGAATCTTCATCTGGCCAATGGAAAGTCATTATTCCATGCCAGCTTTAATACTGTTACCTCTTAACACATTCTGACTGACACGTCAGTGGCAAAGGAGTCACTGCCGTCGTCATCGTATCATTCCTCAGTAACCTGATACTGACAATATCTTCTCTGACAAGTCTGCATCTCACAAATGGTCATCTTCGCAAAGCCTGTCATACTGTCACCACTGTCATGCGTGTCACCAGCTGAACAAACCCGGCGCGGTACCATGAGAAGCCGGCGTTTGTTACACGGCGTTGGCGATTCATGAGCGCTCACGGAAAATACCCAAAAAACCATCCGGAAAGCGAACATCGCGAGGTGGTCAACGATCGTCTAAGGAGCCTACTTCGGTTACAGCTGAACAGCGACTCGGCGAGTTTCCAGATAACTGTCTCCCGCATTTCAGCCAAGCAGTTGTATTGCCCATGCTGCAAGGAGCCTCATCAAGTCGTCTATCTCTACCCACGTCAATAGTGTCAAGCACAAGGACAACCAATCTAGGTATGTAATTTTGCGACAAGACGATAACGAGGTCAAGGAGATCCTCTCCGAGTATTTCGCAGCTCACAGTGACGAGCACACTGCATCCCTGCCACCTGAAGTTCACCTGTATAGGTACAGGGTGACAGAAGGCCTGTTGTTCGCGGGTGTGCCCATATCCAAGTCCGACTTTTTGAGACCGTTGTTGGAACGTTCGGGAGTGAAGCCGACTGGGTCCCAACACTTGGGGGAGTATGTCACGAAAATTGAGGCGTTGGAGTTTTCCACGCTTCAAGAGGAACTCCGCGGACAAAAGTGTTTTATGACCTTCGATGGTACCCAACGACGTGGTGAAGCGTTGAGCGTGGTGGCGAGATGGTGTTCCACGAGCGTTTCGATCGAACTGCAGTTACGGTTGATTCAAATGTTGACTATCGAGAAAAGTCCTGACCAAGTGGCTTTAAGCACCGCGCTAACTAACGTTTGTACACGAGAGCTCGAGCTGCTTGTGGAGGCTTTAGTAGGTTGGGGGCGTGACTCAGTGAAAGTAAATGGATCGGCGACTGCACGCTTACAGATCATTTTCCCCAGCTATGACGATTTGTTGTGCATATGCCACACTTTAAACAACGCCGGTGACCACGCTTCATTCGCTGTGAAGCGTGAATTCATGACAGCTTGGCTGATCCTGGTACAGAACGATACTCTCGCTGGCAAGTTGTGGAAGCAAAAAACACGCCCCAACACCCGTTGGTGGAGTAGACAAGAAGTCGAGAACAACATCACGTTGCATTTCGGTTTGCTTCCTGAGTTCTTAGAAGAGCTTGAGTCTCGAGGAATTCACGGGGATGCTGACTTCCCCCCCCCCTAGGGGGGAGCAGTGGTGCACCCTTAGTGTCACCCCTCGCCTGGATGTCACTTGCAGTGCTGTCTGTGTCACTGTGTCACAGGCTCCCGAAACACTTAGCCAGAACATCTTATTATTTTATCTGACTTTAGTATTCCACGAGCCGGCACACCTGCATTTTCACAGTCACAAAGCAGGATATATATATTCATATTTCTCCTGTTTGATCAGGTTATAGCCCACGCACCTTTCGTGTCGGCTCATTCGTCTCTCTGGTCCGCTTCGCTTTTCGCGACTCTATCGACATCTTTTGGCAGCAACAATCGACATCAGCCGCACCGCACCACTCGCAGCACGTCACGGCACGGCACCGACATCACGACATCTTGACATTTTTTTTACGACATCTTCAGCTGTTTTTATTGCACACCTTGTGTGCTTGAATTTACCGCTGGACCCGCAATATTTTATTCCTACAATGGCTTCGACCCGACGTGAAGGACTTGCATCCGCTCTGCGCGCTGCCCGCACACATCAGGGCGGTACACCGTCAAATTCACCTTCCGGATCGCAGAGTACCCCTGCCTCGTCTCGTAGACCACGCAGGATTGTGGGAACATCTTCATTGCGTTCTAAACCGACATCAACGGTCAACGCCCCTACTACTGGAATATCCTAGTTCACTAGATATCAGAAACTCCCGAACTGTGTGGATAAACTCTCAAGATAAATAAACCCTAAGCTAGATATACCCGGAACGGTCTCGGACGGTTTCGGAGTCTAGCCTACCTGTGACACAGCGTGTGTCACAGCACGAACCTATAGATCAGTCAGCAGTCCAGTGTTGGCCTAGGAGTCTGTCATAGGGGCCTGACCGGGACTCCCAGTCAGGGCTGCCTATACAGATTTCAGCACACCACCCCAGCACTGTGGGTGGTGACTGTCTAGGAGAGTCAGATAATGTAAGATACGTTAGGGCAGGAGCCAGGTTGACAGACCTAACTGCTAATCCAACTGCGCAATTCTGAAACACAAATTGGAAACCCTCTAGCTAGCACAGGTGCAGAAACCTACGGGCATTGTGCACCCGCCGAACAACTGAAAAGCACCGAGCTAGCAAGCCAGAATATAACTTGTAGATGTCAAAAGCAAAAGCATAAACCATAAAAGTTGTTGAAGTCACCGGAGTTCCGCACACCACCATGTTGGTGTGCATCCAGAGCGAACAAGAAGTCAATCGACAGCACCAAAGTAGCCAGTTGTGGTCTCAATCAAGTCGGACCCGAAGGGAGGGTTCCCGAAAGGACCTCTCTCATGTAGAGCCACACCGTAGAAGAAGGCCATGTCGAAGCTCAAACCTGCCTGAGCAAGATCCTGAAAGATGTCAGGGGGCTCAGGCGGCTCAAGCAGTGGCACATTGTCAGCCACAAAGAAACCCTGAGCCGGGATCACGGATTCAACAAATTCATTCGTGGAGAAAATTGACGGAGTCTCCCAATCGAGATCACCACCAGGCGAAGGCAATCCCGCAGCCGACTGATCATCGGGCACGGCTGCCACCCCCGTGATCGAGATGCAAAGAACGAGGGAAAGGAGGAAAGGAATTCCCCACGGCCCAACCGTGGCCGGAAAGCCCCAGGGCGGCTTCCCACAACCGTAGGTCCTCTGCTCGTCCACGGGCGGCCCGGAAACATGATTGGCCGACGGAGGCGAACCCCGCGGCTTCAGCCGGAAGCTGCCGTCGGCAAAGTCCTCGTAGTCGTCGGTGTCGTAGCCGGTGAGGTCAACCGGCGCGATGGCGGCGTGGTTGACAGTCTGAACGAACCCAGGGAACTCACCGTCCGTCGTGGCAGTCACCGGCGCCGATTGAAGCGGCACGGGCTTCACATCCTCCTCCTGCGAGACAGGTATAGCAGGGGCCGGCACGGCGGATGCCGATGCCGCCGCACCACCTGCCGGAACCTGCTCCTCCGGCATGTTCCCCGCTGCCGCGGGGCCGCACACCAGAGCCGATGCATGCGGCTCGAGAACCGCCGGTGGTGGGAAGGATGCGTGGGTGTAGTGCACCTTGCAGTTTGCCGCGGCATGGACCTCCGCGGCGAGATCGTCCAGCCGCTGATGAATGTCGTCACCTGCGGGCTCGCCAGCAGGCTGCTGCGGCTCTACCGTGAAGCCGTAGGCGGACACGTCGATGCCGCCCACCGCACCCGCACAGAGTACCGCAGGCGGCCCGTACGTAGATGCAGCAGTGGCAAAAGCCTCAGCCCCATCATCCGCCGCCTGCTGGAACAGGGCACACATGGCCAATGCACGCACCCCCTCCGCGTCCTCCTCGTCGATGGGAATGCAGAATGCTGCGGCCGAGTGCGGGGGATGCTGACGCCCGCCCAACGGACAGTCGCGGTAGAAGTGGTACTGCTCACCTTTTCCCGCCTTCTTGCACCTCCCGCAAAAGGGCTTCGCCTTTTGGTCGTCACGGTCGAAACCGAGTGTAGGCAACGGGTGCGTGCCGACACGGAATCCCCGCTGCGTACCGCGCTGCTGCTGCTGCCGCTGCTGACGCTGCGGCTGCTGCCGCTGCTGCTGCGCCGGCAGCGCGTCCGTCCCGCGCTGTTGCCGCAGCAAATCCTGAAGCTCGTTGATCTTGTTGAGGAGGGCGCCGTACTCGGTGCTGGAGAGCTGCGCGGAGATGCCGCTCTTGCCCGAGACTGCCTTCCCCGCCCCCGTCTGCGCCCAAGCCTGATAAATCTCCACCACAAGGGAGCGGAGAGACGCCAAGGAGACATGCGCGAGATCGGCCGCGAGAGGATACCGCACCTTGACCGCGGTGTAAAACACCGGGTCCAGCCGGTTGTACAGGGAGAGCTTCCTGGTCTCCTCGGTGGGCGTCCAGTCCGTAGCTTTGTTATCCCGCACCAGACGCTGTTCCCGAGCCAAGATGGGCTGCGGGTCAGTGTCTGCGGGATAACGTAACGCGGCGTGCTCCTCCTGGTGCGACTCACGTAGCGCCACCGGCACGCAGCCCTTGATGATGTCCACAAGAGCCCGCCGTCCATCACGGTCAGACGAGGCGTCGGTGCCAGTCAGCCAGACGTAGGCGTTGCTGTGCTTCTCGACAACCAGAGCCAGAACGTCGTAGAGCAAGCCGTTGACCTTGGTCACCACACGAGCCAGAGGGTCGTCGAGGTCAAAGGATGCCAGCTCCAGCCCAGCCGAATGAAACTCCGTACGCAGCTGCACCACCAGCTCGGAGAGGAGGCCAGCGTCGTCCGTACCGCGGAAGTGGTGCTTCTTGTCCCCAAGGACATCCTCGCGGACACCCTTGGCCCATTGGCGGTGTAGACGCGCTTTGTAGATGTCGTCAACCAGCTTGCTCTGCTCCTGCAAGTACTTCCTGGTCGCCACGTCTGCATCCTCGTTGGAATTCGGAGCGGGGGTCGGAACAGTTGGCGTACGCACCGTCGGACTGTTCCGAACCCCGTCTAATAGCCTCAGTGAGGCGTCGATGTCACTGTCCCTGTCCAGGGACTTCTTCGCTCGGGTCAACATGCCCATACTCTGAAAAGCCAGAGGGGAGGTGGTACGCAGTCGCGCGGTTGGGTGTGGTAGCGGAAAAATGGTAATGGTCAGCAGCGGAGAGGAGCTAAGAGAGCGGAGCGGCGAGGGGCACTCGAAGATGTCGTCGAAGTCGAAGGTGTCGCGAACACCAGCCCAGAAAACAGTAACCAGCAGGGCCAGTGCCGGTGCAAAACTGGATCCAAACATTGCTAAGACTAGTCCGTAACGAGGCGCGGTCCCCATGGCCGCCACTCCCAGTTGCTTACCGCAAACAATTCATACCATAATTCCTAGTCGCACCCAAACGCGCATGCGCGCACCACCTCTCCAAGCGGCCGTTTAGCCAATCATGGCCAAATCAGCAAGTGGAATAAAAGCGTGGATGGGGCCACGACCTACTGGAATATCCTAGTTCACTAGATATCAGAAACTCCCGAACTGTGTGGATAAACTCTCAAGATAAATAAACCCTAAGCTAGATATACCCGGAACGGTCTCGGACGGTTTCGGAGTCTAGCCTACCTGTGACACAACGTGTGTCACAGCACGAACCTATAGATCAGTCAGCAGTCCAGTGTTGGCCTAGGAGTCTGTCATAGGGGCCTGACCGGGACTCCCAGTCAGGGCTGCCTATACAGATTTCAGCACCTACGGCTTTTGACTACTTCAACGACACCGACAATTACCGACACTCTGGCCAGCAGCGCCTCTGCTGCCGGAAAATTGGCTTATCGTACGACGGTTTTGACGTTCCCACCGTGTTCCTCGTCGAAATCTACCCCAATTTGACTTTTTCATTGTTCGAAATTGTTGAATTTGCGAAAAGTTACGTTTTCCCTTGGAACCCAAACTCCTTGTTTTGCAGATTTTACAGCCGCGGCTGCATGGCTTCTTTGCGGCAGCGTGCGCGCATGGGCGCGCTGAGATCGGCGCTTGGACTCCTTCGAAGGCAACATTTTACCGCTGGTTACAGTCTGGTGGTGCTTGGTGGTGCTTGTGCACCAAGCACCAACATCGACACCAGCGTTTGCGACAACATCGACAGCGAGAGCTCTGACTGGGACGACACCGGTTGGCCGGCATTGCGCTCTTCGCCTGTGTGGTTGCCCAAATCGTCCATCACCGGCGATGTGAACGAGAAGCTTCCACGACCCTAAAATTGGATTCGGGTTTGAGATGTTAGAATGTGCTAGCGCCACGCATGGAATTGCTTCTAGCTAGGTTGAAAAAGGCCTCTCCGAGTAACATTCTAAACATTTCTTCTAGCCGCCTGTCCGGGTGTACCGGCTGGCCCTGCAGTGCACCTCCCGCCTTCGGGGTGAGGTGGTGTCACGGGGATGCTGACTTCGCCCCCCCCCTAGGGGGGAGCAGTGGTGCACCCTTAGTGTCACCCCTCGCCTGGATGTCACTTGCAGTGCTGTCTGTGTCACTGTGTCACAGGCTCCCGAAACACTTAGCCAGAACATCTTATTATTTTATCTGACTTTAGTATTCCACGAGCCGGCACACCTGCATTTTCACAGTCACAAAGCAGGATATATATATTCATATTTCTCCTGTTTGATCAGGAATCGGTGACACGACTACAAAAAATATGCTTTCCATTTACCGACGCGATCCCTTGCAGCTCGAAGTTTCCTTTTGCTGCAGGATATGACGGTTTGATGAGAATGTTGCAGACTACGTACAACTTGGAAGGGGATAGGCTTGAGATCCTCCTCGCATTCCGTCAGGTTGAGAGTCTGCGTGCTTATGGTTCGCAGCTCGCTTTCGACAGTGAGAATCGTGGCTTATTACCTAACACGGATGCCGTTATCCGGCGGGCGTTGGAACCAGCAGTTGGTTTGGTGATAAAGAAAGAGTTTCCTGGCCACGGAATTTTCACGGGAAAGATTCACTCTATTGACACAGAGGATAGTGCCAAGTGGTGGTACTTGATCGAGTATGAAGATGGGGATACTGAGACGATGGATTTGCAAGAGCTGAGGCCCCACTTGTCAGTTCATGGAAGCGCGCTTCGGAAATTTGCGGTTGACGGTTTGGTGGCAGCTTTCAGGTATCTGGAGGACCGCGTAACTGGCAACTGTGACTCTTCATACGACTTCATACGACTTCATACTTATGCAGTTTTCAAAAGTGCTCAGCTTTTCGACCCGTCTTTTGTGGCAGAGAACTCTGGGAGCATCGACGCTTTTTTTGTGCAGCAGCTTGCTTGCATCGTACCCTTAGCTCGTGCTAATGATGGCTCACTTGTGTCCGATTTTGAGGGTGCAGTGTTGCAGTTGCCTGAGTGTTGCAGTTGGTTTCACGTGTGACCATACAGATGTTGCTGCTTTCATTGAGGCAGTGCTTGGGTGGTGGAGGAACCATGGCAGATATATAGTTCGGCGGTAATATATATCTAACTGGTGAGATAAACCCTGAGTTAAGGGTTACGGAATCAGAACGGTAAAAGTGTGATAGATAAAAGAGAGGCATACATAAATACCTAACGGGTGTTTCCCGTCTACTGGTGACGGTCACCCAGCCTACCATAGGAAGTGACATGTGACAGTTTTGAGTGTCACAGTGTCAAATCCAGCACACCACCTAGGGTGGTGACCGGAGCTAGTAGTGAAACGAAGCAACAAACTCCCTACTCAACTTCAGGAGGAAACTGTAGCACAACTGGGGGCCTGTACTCTTGGTCAGGGCGGTCCCAGTTCACAGCAAAGATTGTCAGATACTGTTGTTAGGTGCCAAAACCCTAAACACAGCTCAAATTCAGAGAGCTCTTCTGCACATCTAGGAAGCTACTCTATAGCTAATCTCTAGGCAGGCACGGTGTGATCAATCTCAGCCACTAGAGGTCTTCGGAGCTGGCGGTCCGGCTCGGAGCAGCGTGAGGGTGAAGTAGTTGCCGGCCTCCGGGGCCGGTGGTAAATCATTCGTAGAAGAAATTGTGGAATCCTCGATCACAGCCGCATGGTCACCAGAGCTCGGCTCCTCGTCATCGGACGAGTACGGCGGTGGCGGGTAAGGCGGTGACGGTGGAACATAATCAGGGTCGTCGTCATACAGCCATGGTGGCCGCGGGACGTTGCGGAGAGTGTGGAATCCCTGCCGCAGCTCCCGATACCGCGTCTGTCGATGCGGCGGGATAGCAGCCGTGCTCGCACCACCCACCGCGTCGCCAAGATCGTTACGAACCATTGCAGTTGGCGAAGTCTCCGCAGCCGGGACTGCCGAGGCAGTCCACGTAGCACCACCGACCGGTGGATCCGTGCATGATTGTGCGCGCACCGGCGCCACCGACATCGGCAACGGTGTGCGGCGCGGCAGTGGCACAAATCACAAATAGCGCACACACCAAGGATGAAGTGAGAAGAGACCTCCCGAAGCCCGGAATGGCGTTCCCACAGCCGTACCGTGGCCGCGGCGGCGCCACCGAGGCATCCTCGTCGTCATCGTCGCTCGCGGCGTAGGTCGCGGGCCTGTAGTCCTTCACGCGCTCCGGTGTCTCAACCGCGGAGAGCAAGTTCATGCTCGCGGCCGGCTCGTCAGGCGCCCCCAATGCAACCCCCGTGCTCTCAATGAAATCGGCAAACGTGCGGGTGACGGGAGGGCAGAAGGGGTTCGGCGGACCGGTCCATTCCTCCTCGGATTCAACCGACGCGGGCGGGGAGTGTGCGGTCGGCTCCGACACCACCGGCAAGTCGGCAGTGAAGGTGTTGATGTTGAATGTTGAAGCCCCAGCCGCGTGTGCCATCTCAGAGAACTCGGTGACGGCGGACACGAGGACCTCACCGTCCTCCTCGCAGAACGAGCACGCGGAAAGATCGGTGAAGACCTCCGGCTTCCCGCCCGCAAGCATACAGAGGGCGTCGAACTCCACGGGGTCGCCGTGGTCGATGGCGTGTTGGAACTTCGCGGCTAGCACGGAGTTCTCGGCCTCCTCGGCGAAGGCGAAGGCCGAGAGTCCGGTCCTGCCCCCGTTCGGGCAGTCCCGATGCCAATGCCGCGCTTTCCCCTTAGCGCACACTTGATTTTGGTAGTACGGGATGGTCGCACCGGTGTCTCGGTGGAAGGCCACCTTCCTTGAGACGGATTGAGACCGATTTCCCCCTTTGGGGAGGGGCGAGGCCGCGAAACGGGTCTTGACGCGGCGGTCTGGCTTGTCCGCGCGAGGGGTAAATCCCCGTGGGGACGGTTCGGACTCGGCGGTGTCGAGGAATGCGGCCAATTGACGCTTCAAGTCGAGGACCATCGTCCTCAAGTCCGCGAGCTCGCCGGGTCCACCGGAGTCACCGGCGGCCCCCTCCATGAAATGCGTGCCGTGAGAGTAGCGGTGTGCGGACGCTGTGGCGGTGCCCGCCCGCACGTGCTCGGAGTAGCATTCACGCACCCATTGTTGAATCGTGAGGAGGTCGTGAGCGGCTCGTTGATCGTGGAGAAGCAACCGTGACACCACCGGCTGGTAGAAGACGGTGTCGAGGGTCTTGATGAACAGCGCTTTCACGTCCTCATCTTGGAGTGTCGCCCGCGTCCTCGCAGCCTTCAGAGCGGCGTTGAAGTCGCCGATTTTGTCATGCGGGTCCACGCCCGCAGAGATGCGGATGCTCAACATGTCCGCTTGACCCTGAAAGGGGTCACCCGCCGGGATCATGCGGCGGGCAAACTCAAGCAGTACCCGCTTACCGTCGCTCGGGAAGGCGGAGTGTGAGGAGTCCATCCAGTCAGCTGCGGGTGACGTGGGGTCAATCATGAGCTCAAGCGCGGAGAACAACAAGCCGTTGGCCTCCACGCGGACGGGAAGGGTAGCATTGTCCAGCAGGAAAAGGGGCGCAAAACCAATGTCCTCCGTGACAAATGCCGTCTGCAGCGCAGAGACGATCCTGGCGAAGAGTGCGGACGCGTGGCACCCAGTCCCTGAAAATCGCCCGTTCTTGTCCTCGAATAGCTTTTGACGAACGGACTTGGAGACCTTCATGTCGAAGTGTTCCCTCTGAAGTGTACGCACCGAGGCTAGGAACGCAGCACCTGCTGAATTGGCAGCCGGCTGAGCTGCCGGCGGTGTGGCTGGAGTGTTGGCGTGTCTCGCAGCTGCTGAATCAAAAATCGTGGATAGTGCGCGTCGGCGATTCGCCATGCTAGCGGTGGCTCGAGTAGAAGCAACCATAGTGAGAAGGACTGAAGGGGCGGAGTGAGGCAATGAAACGTGAGATGTGCGGCAGTTTCGGGCGGCCAAGAAACGCGTGGGTCGCCGATACGGCAGCCGTGAGAGATCAAATAATCCCGGGAAGTCGTGTGGTAGCGGCGGCCAATACGCAACGGTGTGGGATCCAACCAGAAAACGTAAACCAGTCCAACGTTAAGCCCCGTAAGAAAATCGTTCTCCAACCGGTGCGGCGTGCCGTAAATCAACCCATAAAATTTAGGCCATACCCGTGACTGCCGGCACTCTCACGCGCGGAGCGCCTCACTCCATCCCAGGCGTCCGAGCTTAGCCACTCATGGTGGCAATCTCGCAGTGGCTAAACAAAGCGCAAGTGGGGCCAAACCTGGCAGATATATAGTTCGGCGGTAATATATATCTAACTGGTGAGATAAACCCTGAGTTAAGGGTTACGGAATCAGAACGGTAAAAGTGTGATAGATAAAAGAGAGGCATACATAAATACCTAACGGGTGTTTCCCGTCTACTGGTGACGGTCACCCAGCCTACCATAGGAAGTGACGTGTGACAGTTTTGAGTGTCACAGTGTCAAATCCAGCAAACCATGGAAACACCATTCCCAAGTGGTGATAAGGACGCACAAGCGAACCTTAAGATATATTATGTCCCGGAAAATCGCCCGCTCTTGTCCTCGAGCAACTTCTGACGAACGGTCTTGGAGACCTTCATGTCGAAGTGTTCCCTCTGAAGTGTACGCACCGAGGCTAGGAACGTCAGAATAGGAACCGCTGAATTGGTAGCCGGCTGAGCTGCCGGCGGAGTGGCTGGAGTGTTGGCGTGTCTCGCAGCTGCTGAATCAAAAATCGTGGATAATGCGCGTCGGCGATTCGCCATGCTAGCGGTGGCTCGAGTAGAAGCAACCATGATGAGAAGGACTGAAGGGGCGGAGTGAGGCAAAGGAACATGAGAGATGCGGTAGTCGTGGGCGGCCAAGAAATTTGCGGGTCGTCGATACAGCAGCCGTGAGAGATCAAATAATGCCGGCAAGTCGTGTGGAATAGGCGACCAATACGCAACGGTGTGGGATCCAACCAGAATACGTAAACCAGTCCAACGTTAAACTCCGTAAGAAAATGTCTCTCCAACCGGCGCGGCGTGCCGTAAATCAACCCATAAGATTTAGGCCATACCCGTGACTGCCGGCGTTCTCACGCGCGGAGCGCCTCACTCCATCCCAGGCGTCCGAGCTTAGCCACTCATAGTGGCAATCTCGCAGTGGCTAAATAAAACCCAAGTGGGGCCAAACCTGGTAGATATATAGTTCGGCGGTAATATATATCTAACTAGAGTGATAAACCCTGAGTTAAGGGTTACGGAATCAGAACGGTAAAAGTCCCTTTGATAAAGAGAGAGATAACATAAATACCTAACGGGTGTTTCCCGTCTACTGGTGACGGTCACCCAGCCTACCATAGGAAGTGACATGTGACAGTTTCGGGTGTCACACTGTCACATCCAGCAAGTATGCACAGCCGCTATCGTGATCAGGTTGTATGCGTGCATGCCAAGCAATAATGCATGAATGTATGTATACCAAGCACAATAGTAGCAAAGTTGCTGGAACAATCACACCGCTTGCTTTGTGACTCTTCCTATAGTAGTGTGTATGACTGTCACCCGAACCCGAACCCTAACTGTTTATGCCCGTTATATCGGGTTAACTTATCAACTTTAATACATTCTGAGAAAACCTATCACTGAGTGAATATATCCCGAGTCCTAGGGGTATATCCAACAAAAGTATTTATGCATGTATGCATGTATTTATACATGTGTGCATGTATACTGGATTTATACATGTGATCAAGCCGATTTTTATCACAGTATAACTCGTGCACACAATCACAGTATGCTATGTGATAGTGATCTGTGATAAATGCACCCCTGGCATTGTTGTTTTGTTAATCGCTTTTGGGGTATCGACAAAACGATTTTGCTGACAAACGACACGACCGTCGATTTAATGCTTTACAGATTGTTTTGTTTGTCGATACTCCGTATTGGCCTATCGGAGTTATTAATTACGATTGTCGATTGTCGATTTGACAGTCAATGCGGCAGGGCACATATATTTTCATTCTTGCTTGTTTTTGCGCCACGTAGGATCACCCCCGCACGTTTCGGCCCGTTGCGGTTGAGGTTTTCTGTCGTTGCAGAAATTGTTTACTACAGCGCAGCGGCGCAGATCAGCGCGGTTCATAGTTGAAAAAGATATACAGTTCTTGGAAAATTCATAATGCCACATCACGATATCGACTGTTACATATGTGCTGTGAAGAAGCTCGCCCAATGTGCATGTCCCCGCAGCACCGCACGAGACCCGGCCCAGAGTAGGGCCGGGGAAATTAATTTACTCATACGCCCAACGGGCGTGGTTTTTTCTTTTTTCTTTTTCTTTTCACCGCACGAGACATGTTCCTTGAAAAACGACGTCTGGCACGGATGCAAAGCAGCAGCCTGCTGAAGTTCGGTTTTCAGCGAAACGTGAACCCCGAGGCAGTGAACCCCGACCCACAGGTGAAACGTTCAGAAGTTAGAACGCGTTTCGGTAACAATGAAGAGCGGTGGGAGCGTCTTATGTCCGGCGTTCTCAACCGCATGTGGAATGCAAGGCGGAAAGTAAAAGGCCGCCCTCCAACCAAAGCCATTAAAGGTGGCTGGTCGAAGTTCGTAGGCTTAGACCGAAAGCTAGTAGAAAAATACGTAGCTAGCGGACCTCGGATTCATCCTCGTCCTGCAGGGCGAACGCAAGGCTTTGGAGATGCACGCTTTGAGTCTTGGTTTGAAAACGATGATTGGGAAGCGGCAGACTACTTGCCAACAGACGGGGTTGACGACGAGACCGCTGCTGCTTTGCCTGCTTGCGACGTTGCGCGCTACCAGTGGCAGCCATTGGAGAAGCTCGTGGTGCTTGCTAAACGCAAGGAATTTTGGGGCAACGCGTCCAAAACCGCCCGCTACTTTCGAGACAGCTTGGTATGGGCAGGCACAGCCCTTGGTGAGAAACTGAGAGACTCTCACATCAAACACTGGTTGAAAGTGAAGCCAGCTTCGAAGAAGGTAAGTCACGCAAGTATTGATCGTCGATATCGATCTTTCGTTGTTTTCATTTTGTCGCTTGCTTCGTTCGTTGCTTGCGAATGCTCGCTGACGGAATACCGGTTTCACTGGATATTTAGTTACGTATCACCCACAGTGCATATTTGTGCATATATATTCGTGCGTGTAACGGCGAGTTTGGTTGAGGACTAACGAATTTGGTATTTCGTGGCTTCGTGGCTGCGTGTGGGAGCACTTGCAGAGAGGGCCTACTCCTGTCACAGCAGATCTTGAAGTCTACCAGATCCTCAAGGACATCGTTGGCTCCCACCTTGAGAGAGGACTGCCTGGTGCTTCCAGTATACTCGCCCCTATCCTGAGGAGTGTTGTCGAGAAGAAGCGCCCTTCGCTTCTCAACGATACGTTCGGTTTGTCGCCTCGTTGGGTGCGTGGATTTCTTCAGAGTGAGGGGTTTGTAAAACGCCGGGCGAAAACGAGTGGCAAGCGTCCCGAAGATTGGGAGCAACAGATTGAGACATTCATCTTACAGATTGCTCATCAGATGGAGACATACAACATTCCTCCTGAGTTAGTGTACGCGTTCGATCACATGGGGTTGCAAATTTTCCCTGTGCACAAGAACACATATGCGCAGAGGGGAGCGACTCGAGTGCCTCTAATTCAGCTTGACGACAAACGTAGTATCACGGCAGTGTTGCTTGAATGCATGGGACGTGGCACATCTCCAAGTGACTTGAAACCGGATGTCGTTAGTTTCCAAATGATATTTACGGGTACAACGGACAGATGCTTGCCTAGCAGAGAGATTCGCGACGATCCTGCCTACAAGGACTTCGTTTGGTCACACACACACACAATCACTGGGCGTCTGTGGAGACTAACTTGCAGTTGTATAAGGAAAGAATTGTGGTGGATGCTTTAGAAAAGAAACGGCGCCTAGGCTTGATGCCCGACCATCCTATTCTAGTGATTCTTGACAAATGGCCACCACAGGCGACAACAGAGTACAACAGGAAAGTGAAGGATCTGTGGCCATGGATTAAACACCGTCAGGTTCCAGGAGGGTTGACGGGAGACGCACAGAAGGCAGACGTCGATGGAACGGGTCCGATCAAAGTTGGCTTACGGTCAGAGTCACAAGAATATATAGCTGGCTTAGTCACGGAGCAGCTCAGGGAAGGGGTAGAGTATCAGAGCATGCTATTCAACTTTTCTTTATCGCACGTGAAGCCATTATTGTGCAAGTGGACGTTGACTGTGTATGAAAAGTTTCAGAATGACGTCCCAGCTCGCGCTCGAGGTTGGACCAAGTGCCGGATCAGTGAGGTATTGCTTGCTGCGACACGAGAAAAAGCGAGAGCGTTGAACGCGGAAGGTGAGAACGATTTATGTATGCTGGGCTTCAATTTGTTTTAGTGTTTGTTTGTTTCGCGAGTGTTTTTTCTCATTGGCTTAACTCTCGATTCGTTCTTTTGTATACAGGAAAGCTATATGCACAAGGCAGCTCCAACCTTACCGCAGATGAAGGGGAACGAGAGCCCTCTCCAGATACAGACGATGTTGACGAGATCGAGCGGCTTAGCGAAGAGATGGACCTAAGAGGTGTTTCAGCCGACAGTGTTTCGCAGAAGCGCGCGAGGCAAGAGAGGGGCGCCACGGTGAGCAAGCGGCAGAAGCAGGGAGGCTCTGAAGCAGCTGGGCCTTCACGCACTCGTCTCACGGTGCGCACATTACATATGCACTGAGTGTTCCTTGGTAGTTGGGACTTGAGCGTTTTATGGGAGCTTGGACGGTGCGGTGAAGTGCCAATGTCTTGTGTGGTGATGCGCATGATGATAGTAGTTCGGAGGACGGCGAGGACGCTCGCGGCTACGATTCCGATGCTAGTGAAGGAATGAACTTCACTCTGGAGGACTTCGGTAACGCAGATGCGAGGGAATTCTTCATAGTGAAGGCGAGCCAACGTGATGACTTCACGTTTCAGTTCAACAATTGCAAACAGGTTGTCTCCTCTCCTGACACTATTGGAGTGTATGGAGGTGGATCTTAGTGAAGGGAAGATGGCACAAGCATTTTACAAACCAACGAGCACCGCTTTTGTAGGCCACAACAAGAAACAGCAAGTCAGTATTCAAAGTGTTAGCAGGGCTCATGCATTTTCTGATTGCAAGCACAAAATCACTGAGACTGTGAAGTTTGACGGCGACACAATTTTTTGGGCGTATGCGCCGTCCATATGCCGTCCTTGCGGCATTACATACGGTGTCCGCACGTGCGACTGTGATGTTCATACGCTATCCATACGCTGTCCTTACGGTAGTCCATACGTTGTCCGCACGTCCGGTTACGACGTCCATATGCTATCCATACGGGTTTCCATACGGTGTCCCTGCGCTGTCGTGCGGTTGGATAGTGCCTCTGTCCATGCGTATGGACACCATGTGGACATGTGTTCTGTCCATACGGTGTCCATACGGCCGTCCATACGGTGTCCTTACGAAATCCTTACGGTGTCCATGGGACATTTTCATATGGACACCACAATTACGCGTCGTCCGTATGGTTCTTACATATGCATCAAGGTTTCGCCAGAAATCTGTCCAGACCTTCCATACGGTTGTCCATATGGGTCCTTGCGATGTCCATACGCTGTCCATATGCAAATCCACACGGATGAATGGGGCAATAATTTGTAGGGCTTTCACTGTATCAAGGCATAGATAGTTGCCTGGTGTGAGATTCCCGACATAGCGGTATGTGGCTACTGCCCGAAGGTCCGGTCCTCCCACAAGGACCGAAGTGAATTTGGGCCATAGGCCGCGTTTTTTCGATATAGTCGGTAAATGAGTGCTTTGGGGTCATATTTAGGTGTCCGATAATTATCTAAAAACTTATGTTGGGTGGTATATTCGGTGTAGCTATGTGATTTACGTCATTGAAAAGTGGGGGTGAAACCGCTCGAAATTAAATAAAAAGGTCGGTCCTCCCACAAGGACCGGATTATTCCAAGCTACCTACGCTCACTAAGTGACCTTCCTGGCGCCCACTGCACATGAAATATACTGTAACATGACCTAGTCGTGCCCTCTACTATGTACAACATCTTCGGAAGCCATAATACTGCGGGATATATCCCTCGCAATGTCATGCACCCACAAAAAACTGACTTGGGTGAAATTTGCCATCAAGATTTTGTATATAGATGGAACCTCATTGCCGCGCACAAGGCAGGCATTGATATGTATCGATGATGTTAAGCATTCTAAAAATCATTTGATAGGTATATATGATGACTACAACGTGACAGGGCGTAAAACGGTTAAATGCATATGTTGTCAGGCATCTAGAACTTTACACTTGGCTAGAAATACAATGATAAATCGACCTTATAATCAGGGTTTCGGACCCAAACCCAAAAGTTACATATCTGCCAGTGTAATATCAAGTTGCCAACATGCAAAATGTGGTAAGCATGATTGGGTATAGTGTTAGGATAAATTTTTACTGCCTGACGGGATGATTCAGCTCGAAATTCATTTGGATAAAAAAGTTTGAGTGACATGCCATGTTTTTGAATGCCCTCCAAAGGTTGAAACTCAAAAATGATAGGGTGCATGCTACAAATGTATTGGATATCGTGAGTGTATTTACATATATTGTATATGGCATATGTTCCCACTTAGTTTAGGTCCTATAGATGCTAAAACTCGGAGGATAGTCAATAGGTACCGCAAAAAGATGGTTAAAAAAATCCCCGCAAAGCCGGTCCTTGTGGGAGGACCGAACGCGATTTGGGTCCTCCCACAAGGACCGCCGGGCAGTAGCCATATGGCTTGCTCTTAGGCTGTAGCTTAGCCGAAGTGTCAGCTTTAGCTCCTGCCTTAGAGCGCTGTGCGGGGTCCTGCCAGACATTGCACTCGGACCAGAAGGGCCGGAGCTCGGTGTAGTCGAAGTGACGGCCGGTGTATCTGAGATGAGGTGTGTCCATTCCAATGTGCTTGTTAGGCATAACATTGAGGACTGTGTTAATGGCACGGAGCAGAGAAGAAGGCTTTCTTTTTTCGAAGCGGCCCGCATTTGGAAATTTAACTGGCCCACTTTCGGCCAGCCCGGCCAATCTTCAAATTTGCCCGCCGCAGGCGCAAAATTTTAATTTTAAGTATGGCAAGATCATAAAAATCGCACAAATTTCACGAAAAATTTTATAATCGGGACCCTCGAGAGACGGCCCGCATCCAACAATCGAGCGGCCCGCAACCGGCCCGGGCTGACTTCAAACGGCCCCGGGCCGGCCTCTCACGGTAAGCCTTCTTCCCTGGCACGGAGTGCAGCAAGAGGCCATGTGTACAGCGGGGCATCATATGTGCGCATGGTGCTGTTCATGATCTTCTGCATGTCTCTCCAGAGCACCTCAATCTGAGCCTGGAACTCGTGCATGTATGGCGGACCGGTCTCATGACGCATGCGGTACTGTCGGAGGAGTGTCTTCATCTCCTCCGATGTGTACTCTGTGGCACAGTCTGTGTGGAAAGTGATGGTCTCTGGTGTGAAGCCGTGGGACTGAATGTCATCAAGGACAGTCTGGAGGTGGAAGTGTTGGCCTCCCTTAGAAGGTGAGGCATAGCCGAAGGCCTTTTTAGTGACGGGGCACTTAAAGGCACTGATGAAGACTGACTCGTCGTAGCCAGGGGGTTTGCATGGGCCCCAAATGTCAGCAAATATGTGCTGAAATGGCTTGGACTGTTCCCATTTGACAGGCCGGTGGTTGGCTGGCAAAGCCGGAGGTGGTCTGCGGTTGGCTCTGTCAAATACATTAAAGGGTCCTGGGCGTTTGGCATTCCAGGTGTTGCAATGAGCACACCCGCAGCCTGACAGGATAGTCCTGAGTGTCTTCATGGAGAGGTGTCGTCTGGGTACTGCAAACTGAAGCCCCTGTGAGAAGAGGTGAGCAATGTACTGGTGTGAGTAGTGGCCCAGACAGGCATGGAGGTTCTGATGAGGGTCAATCATGGGGACTGTGGTGGCATCCTTGAAAAGGATGATGGTGTCGAACGGAGGTACGGAGCCCCCTGGATGAAGACACGGTCAGCGCCGCCCTCCTCTCCTGCATCTGTGAGGCCCTGGGGGGAGTAGGTACCAGCGCGAGGGCGGGAGAAGAAGCCGGGTGTGCCTGCTGGGATGGTGGCTATCTCCTGAAAGTGATAGGTGAGTGGCCACCAGGCCGTAGATGGTGACTTCCGGAGACACACCGTGTATGAGGTGTTATAAGGGTCTAGCCAGAAGTCCTCTAGCATCTTCATCAACATTCTTTGGATGATGGAGTTGATGAAGGGCGGGTTGGCCCAGAAAGAGCGCCCGCACCAGACATGATCCTCAGCAGGGTCCTGGAGGGAGTAGTAGTGCTGGCACTGTGTGTTACCCCGTGGGTAGGGGATGCCGTCTGTGTAGAGGTCTGTGTCACAATAGCCGTATGGACTGTGCTGAGCAAACTCTCTGTAGGCGGACCTAGCAACCATCCAGTCGACTGTGCCCTTCTCTGCAAGCTCCGAAGGGGCAGGCTGCAGGAGGGGTCTCCTTTGTGCTATGGAGTGAGCAGATGGGGTGGCTCGCCAGCTGCTGGGGTGTACAACATAGTCTCTGCCAGTGTCATAGAGGTCAAAGAGAGACGCACCGTGGTGCCATGTGAGGTCGATGAAGTCAGGGGAGCGGGCCCCGTGTCTGAGCATCTGAGAGGAGGTTTGGGGCATTTGGATCATAGAAGGCTTGGAGAAATGGGAGTGTGATCCAAGTGCCGTCGGTGTACTGGAAATCAATGGAGGCTGTGCCGACACTGTGAGGCTTGTAATGCTGATCCGAGGCTGTGGTCATGCTGGAGGTGCACGGGGACAACTCAGTGAAGAGCTCCCTGTTATTCAGGAGGAGATGTGAGGCTCCTGAATCTACAAGGAGGTGTCCGTGCGTGTTGGAGGCACGGCGGCCCTTCCCAAGCAGAGGGAGGAACACCGGTGTGCCGTGGGGACAGTGCGGGGCACCGTCGGTGCAGCTGAGGTCTCTCCCCACGGCGCTGCAACCGCAGGGTCGTAGACCTCAATGCTGATCTCTGGGGCCCAAATGGTGGTCATCAAAGACCTCAAACTGGGCCCAATCATCCTCAGAGTCTCCGGTGCAATATGAGGGGTGTGTTCGGTTGTAGTTCTCAAGGAACTGATTAAGCTGATGGAAGGAGGGAGATGGCATAACTGAGAAATCCCACTGAGAGTGCTCCGGGGAGTGTGAGCTGTTTGGCCGTGGCCGAGGTGTGTCAGTGCGGATCGAGGTGTCTGCCATGAACTGCTTCCACTTAGTAGTGGTCTCCGAGGTGTCCTCCTGAGATTCAGGGATAGAAGGGAAGTGGAAATCCGGTGTGACGGCACAGGCCTGCACTGTGGACGGGACCGGGGGCTGCATGTGTGTGTCTGAGGTAGCAGCCAGCCGGTCAGTGTCCACCAATGCAGGCAGGGCGCCCGCTGTAGCCCGTGTAGTTGCCCTATCGGCAGTGGGCTGAGCAGGCACCGTACCGTCAGTGTCGGATACTGGAGGAGGAGGAGGAGGAGGTGTGTGTTGGGGCGGATAGCCCTCGGTGTCTGACTCGGAGCCTGAGTCGGAGACATCGGCCCACAGGCCAATACTCTCAAGCCCGGGGTATGGTGTGTAATCCAAGGGGGCTGGGGAGCTGTCAGGGGCACCGAGTGTAGGCGGTTGCTCGGAGGCCACTGTAGTGTCGGCCTCGAGAGCTGTGCTGAGAGATGTAGGGGTGTCAGCGGTGGTTGCACCGTCAGTATAGACGGTGTGATCGGTGGGCGTGCCCACAAGGGCCTCATCGGCACTGTGTCCCAGGGGCGGTGTGGAGGCAGCTGCTGGCTCACAGAGTGTGGTGGGAGCTGCGGTGACACCACCGGAGGGCAAATGTGGCGTGTGGTTGGCCGGTGCCGTAGCACTGGCGGAGGCCGGCTGAGGTGAGGCAGTAGCCGGTGCCGTGGCACCACCGGAGGTCGGCTGAGGTGAGGCAGTGGCCGGTGCCGTGGCACCATCACCGGGGGCCGGCTGAGGTGAGGCAATAGCCGGTGCCGTGGTACCACCGGAGGCTGGCTGTATGGAGGCAGTAGCCGGTGCCGTGGCACCACCGGAGGCTGGCTGTGTGGAGGCAGTAGCCGGTGCCGTGGCACCACCGGAGGCTGGCTGTGTGGAGGCATTGGCCGATGCCGAAGCACTGGCAGAGGCCGGCTGTGAGAAGGTGGTAGCCGGCCGAGGTGACATATAGAATGTGTATGTCAGTGTTATGTGCAGAAGTGTGAGGAGCACAGCAACCGTGAAGGAGAACCAGTGCATGGCAATGGCTACTAGGGTGCGTGTGACCGAGGGAGTGTTACAGCCAGGCTGTGGTGCGGCGGTGTGTACGGCAGCAGTGTGAACCGGGTCTGTATGCGTGCCCTCCCAATGCATCCCCATCCCAGGCACTGCAGTATGGATGCATGCAGTGTCAGGTGCAATTGTGGTGGCTGGGGGGATACCAATGGCCCGAGGCTCAGGCTGGTGGCAGTCGGGAGGTGATGATGGTGGTGGGAGGGGAGTGGTGGAGGTGGGAGGGGTGGTGGCAGTGTCCAGAGTGTCCTCGGAGATGATGGCGGCCACTGAGGTGCTGCCGGTCAGGAGGTCAGTCAGGTAGGGCACATGGCACTGGGTGTTGCAGTCCACGGTGATGTCTGTCTGGACTGGGGCGGTGGCGGTGCTGTTGGCCGAAACCAGTGACTGAGCTGCCTGGTGCTGCCGATCAAGCTTCTGCTGCTGCTGCCTGGCCTTCTTCTGCTTCTCCTTGTGTGGGAGGCAGCTGTAACCCTCCTCACATAACAGACACTGTAACTACTTGTGATGGGACTCATATAAAGCAAGGTTCTATATTATGCTTTATAAGGTCATAGTGAGCTATGTCACTCTTAGGATCTATGTCCTGACTTACTACATATACTTGCAGGTAAGAATTAGGTATTATTTGACTTTTGCCATGCGGCTGTGTTACTCTAGAAATCTCAACTGTTTCTTTGGCCTTGGCCATTACTTATTCACTCAGCTCTCTGAGGTAATCCTAGTCAGCATGGCCAAGTCTCATCAACCTATCATATGCTTGTACTGCATTATCATGTGCCAGTATTCTTCATGACACATTATTACACAGTACAGTAGTACTGTGTACTCCCATATAAGGGGGGTCTCTTCCTCAACAGGGGTCTCGGGCGCTAATGCTGTAAGGCGCGTATGACACTCTGGCATGTATGACATTGCTGAGTCATCCGCGCATGACACCGTGTGTTGTCCTAGCACAACTCCCCCCCCCTTCAGGTGGGAAGCGTCCTCGCTTGTGCTTAGATGCACAGTCGTTAGGCTGATTCGGAACCCATGGTGTCCCACTCGCTGTCGTCGGACATCACTGGTGGCGGCGTAGGGTTGTACTCCGGCATCAAGGTCACAGGCTCCTCGTCAGCTTCTTCCAGATTAGCGCAGACTCTCTCATCGTTGAGCTCTGTCTCATTTTCATCTCTCCAGAGTATTTCCGCTAGGTATTCACATACCGCTGCGATTGACCCCACGGGTTGTTCCACCGGTAGAGAGCTGAATAACTGTTTAAGCAAGGCCGCGGGGATGCCATACACGTGCCATCCAGCTCCCATGCCTGGCCTGGGGTCGCCCGACTCTCTGCAGGTGGAGCCGCTCTGCGCCATCTTCTCGTGTCGCCCATAACGGCGTTTGAAGTCGCAGGGGTTTTCAGGGTCGCAGGACCTCAAGGTGGTGATAGGCGCGTTGGTCCAGAAGTGGGTGGGTTTCTTGTAGGGCATACCATACTTGCAATATGTAGCCAGATGCGGAAGTGGCAACCCTTGCATGCATCGGCGAGTGTGTAACCCATGAGGAGCTCGGCCACGCGGGTTCTCGATGAAGTAGAAGCTCGGCTGGAGGTACTTGATGATCTCCAGCGTTCTCCGCACTTGCCTGTCAGCACCACGCAGGTTTCGTACCCCTACCGTTTTGGCTTGGCTGTACTCCGTGCATGGAGGGCTCGCCCAAATGACGTCAAAGTGCTTGGGCGAGAACTGCCGATAGTCCCAGTGCAGGATGTTTTCGCAGTGAGTGGGCTTCCATCGGTTCTGGATGTCCACCGAGACTACCTCACACCCAGGAAACTGCTTGCTGAACTGTCGTTCGACAGAGCCCGTGCCACAAAACAACACCAAGATCCGTATTGGGCGTCGAGACGGCTGTAGGCGTGCTGCTCCTCGACCAGGTCCTTGGGATGGCATGAAACTAGTGGGTGACACCGTCGCGAATGTGCCCACCTCGTCGTCGGCTCGTTCTTCCGGGATCCACGCCATTCCGTCCGCCTGTAACTCCTCAGGGTCCGTCATCCATATCGCCCCTGCTGACTCCTCGCGTTTGCGGGTGACTCTGCTCTTTTCACGTTCTTGCCTCTTGGCCTCGACCTTTTCGAACTCCTGTAGAGCGCGGTTAGGTATCCCTTTTCGGCCAACTCCATCGAACTCGAGGTCCTCGCGAGTTTTCCATTCATTCTCGGAGCGTGGCATACCTACCCATTTGACCATGTACTCCGTCCATGTCCGCCCGCCACGTCTCCTCGTGCGTGACCTCTCAATGCACTCCACCGCCATCTCCTTACGACCGCTTACGTCCACAGGGGGAGGCGGAATCTCCGCACTCCTGTCCGCGAACTTGCCATGGCCCGACTCCACTGGGGTGAGTCTATCCACGGTGAAGACGTCGTGCACCTTCCACTGTGGTGGTAGCTTCAGACGGTAAGCCGCGGGGGCCCCTCGGTCCTCGGGGGCGAGCTCCATCTGCCGATCGCTGTGGAAGGCCTCCAGTACCTCCATCGGGCCCAGGCGCTTCTTCAGCAACTTCTTGTGTAGGCCCCGATCCCCGGGCTGGGTGAGATGCGTGGCGTCCACCCACACCATGTCACCTATTGCGTACCGGCGAGCACGATGGCGAGCGTCATACTGGGCCACTTGCTGCTGCTGAGCTACCAGCAACCTATCGCGAGCAGTCTGCAGCTGCTGAACAAACTGCCGGGCGGTCTCGTGGGCCGTGCCTTTCTTCACGACGTCCCCTCTCCCCCCCCTTGGCACGGCCCCTACGAGAGGCCAGTGCAGCTTCTATGAAGAAGTCGAGCTGCGACGCTGGGGCATGCCCATAGCAAAGCTCGAAGGGTGAGAATCCAGTAACTGCGGACCTGGAGTCGTTAATGGCGTACTCCACCGGGGTGCACCATAAATCCCAGTCTGTCTGGTTTGCGTCAACGTAGGCGCGCAACATGCGCTCCACCGTATGGTTTGTGTGCTCCGCTTGGCCGTCTCCTTGTGGATGGTACGGCGTAGTGGAGGCCACCTGCACCCCCATAAGGCGATGCAATTCCATGTGAAAGGCGTCACGGAAGCGAGAGTCCCTGTCACAAATGATCTTCATAGGAGCACCGTGCAGTCGCCAAACATGGTCGAAGTACATTCGCGCCACTTGCTCAGCCGAGCTGTCGGAGTACAGCATGGGGACCACGTGCACCATCTTGGACAACTTGTCCGTGAACGTGGCGAAGGCGTCGTAGCCCCGCTCCGTGCGTGGTAGTCCAGTAACGAAGTCAATGCTGACCACCTGCCACAGCCTGACCGGGACTTGGAGGGGGTTCAGCTGCCCATCCGGATAGCTGTTCCTCGGGCGGGTCTGCTGGCATATCAAGCACGAGCGGGCCCAGTCGGTGACGTCCTTGTTCATGCGGGGCCACCAGAACCGCCGCACAATCCGAGCAAGAGTCTTATCTCGCCCGGTGTGCCCCGCCGCGGGAGACTCGTGCGCTTCACGCATGACTATCTCTCGAAGGGGAGAGTCGGACGACAACACCAGCTGGTAGCGTCCCTCCGCGATGCGCCAGATCATGTCGTCAACCATGCGGAAGGTGTCCGTGCGCTGGTGCGGGGCGGCTAGAAGCTCTTCCTTTAACATCGTGAGGTAAGGGCTACGCTCGTACTCCGCGCGTAGTGCTTTTACGAACTGGCATGCCTTCAGTGGTCCTTTGGCTGCGCGCGCCTTGGCTGCTGGCCCCGTCGTAACCATAGGCTCGCTTGCACCTTGAGCTGCAGGCGCACGGGCATTCGTTGTTCGAGGCCGAGTCCGGCTGGCCGCTGGCGCCCACACCAGCAGCACAGGCCACCGCAACGCTGGTCGGCCTCCATCTGGTGACTCAAACAAGCATGTAGGGTGACCCTTGGCATCCTTGAGGTCGAACACCTTGACCACGTGCAGGCCGTACTTGGGCTGGATAAGGGTGCGCCAGGACGCGTCATAGTCCGGCAGTAGGAACATCGCCGACGTGTTCTCTGGGTCGGCGCGCCACTCGGCCATGAAGTGGCGTAGGATCCTCTCAATGAGGTTGCTGTCCTTGGTATAGGGGGGGTTGCACCAGACGTGCTTTCCCCGCCATTGCTGCTTGAGGCACTCCGTCCAATAGGTGTCCACCTGGCGGTTGACGCCCATGGAGTCACAACACGCGTCCACGTCGAACGGGCCGTACTGCGCTGAGATCTCTTCGAACTTCTCCTTTACCAGTTTCCAGTCCTGCCGGTCTACCACGTTATCGTAGTGGGAGCTTGACGCGGGAGGGGAACTTTGTTTGCTGGGAGGGGAAGGACTAAGGGGAGTTGAGGGGGTTGGAGAGGGGGCTTGCTCCGGTTGCGAGCGAGAGCGAGTAGTGACGCCAGCAAGGGTGGCTTCATGCAAGGCGCGCTCCGCGGTGTGCAACGTCTCAGCTGCGTCTTCCCACAGGTCGGGGGTTTCCACCCAGGTGAGCCCATTCAGATGAGTGAGCTCCCCGACGACCAACGGAGGGCTGACCGGGGGTACAGACTCGTCTTCAGAGTCGGAGTAATCAAACGTGGTGTCGAGCACCGAGGTGGGGTCTTCACGGATCTTGACTTTAGCGGGCTCCTCGGACGGCTCATCGTCGGTGTCATCCTCGTCGATTGCACCGAATACTGAGGTGGGATCGGCGGGGGTCGAGCTCTCAGCTGGCTCCCTTGGCACACTCTGACGAGGCTCGTCTGTATCCCGGTCGACCACGCCCTTCTCCTTGAGCCCCTCCCTGGCGGATGACTGCTTGTAGTCTGGTCGTCTGGATTGGGCGTCCGGAACCACTAGGCATCGGCCAGGTACGTGCTCCATTTGGTGCACGCCCACTTCCACCAAGTCCTCATACCAGCGTGCCTGGCGTCGACTCAGCTCCCGAGCCGGCGCGAAGAGCCACTGCAAGGGTTTGTGGTCACCCATGAGTTTGAAGTCGGTGAATATAAGGTAATGCCTCCACGTCACCGTGGTGCAGTGGTGGATGGCGCACAGCTCCCGCTCCCCAGCGTGGTAGTTTTGCTCGGCCGAGGAGAATTGCCTGCTCTCGAAAGCCAGCGGTTGAAGACCTCGCCCCAGGTCTTGCATCAGCACGCCTCCTAGCGCGACCGCACTGGCGTCGGTCTGCACGCAAAATGGGCGAGATCCATCGGCTGCTGAGCGCTGATCCGGTAGGGCAAGGATTGGCGCCGAAATCAATGCTGATTTCAATCGTTGGAAGGCTTCTTTCTCCTCCTTGCCCCAAGTCCACGGCACTCCCATCTTCGTGAGGCGAGTAAGAGGGTGGGCAATGTGGGCGAAGGACTGGATGTACCGCCGGTAAAAGCCACACATTCCAAGGAATTGGCGCACGTGGGTGGCAGTCTCGAGCTCTGGCCAGTCGCGAACCGAGGCCACTTTGTCGCGTTGGGGACGACAACCTTCCTTACTGCACACATGGCCAAGGAAGCGTACTGCTCGCATGCACAACTTCAACTTGCTTCGCTTGAGGTATACTTTGTGTTGGCGACAGGCGGCTAGTACGGCACGTACATGGCCGACATGCTGCTCAGGTGTGTCACTGAAAATCATGATGTCGTCCACGAACACTCTGCAGAAGGGTAGGTGTCCGAGGTACTGCGTCATCATTCTTTGCCACGTGCTCGGTGGCGCGCTTGAGAAACGCGCGTACTGCTCTTCAAGAGAGCGTTGCACTCCTCCTCCCCCCCCGCTGCCTCGCCGCGCCCCGGCAGGCCCGTTCCCAGCACGCGGAACAAAGAAAGGAGTGGGCTCCAAAGCTGCAAGCTCATCCCGCACCCCAGGCTCAAACGGCCGAGCCGAGCTTGAGAGCCTGGAAGGCCCAGGGGAAGCCCCCGCAGCACCAGGGCCGCCACTCCGCCAAGGCGGCAACTCACGCTGCGACCGAGAAGAAGACATGCAAACAGTCGCCAAAGTTGGTGGAGAAACGCGGCAATCGGATTCTGAAAAATTTGCCAGCGCTTCCGCCGTATAGGCGTATAGTGGAAGAACGAAGACGCAGAAGCCCAACAGCAAACAAGCAACTGCTGTTACCAAATTTCAATCGAAGCTTTCCAGCGAACTCGAAGAGGCAAGATGAAAACAAATTGAGCAAAATTGGCCAACGATCGGCCCACGGAAGTCAAAGCAACGCCGCAGCGCGATACCACTTAGGGTTCGCCACTGTTAAGAACGCCAGAGCGCCGTAGAGCGCAAGGGCAAAGAACGCAAGCTGCATCTGCCAATTCAGAGAACATTTTCGAATTCCAAAGCATAAATTTGCGTAATTCCACTCAGTCGCAAAGACACTCGACGAAGAACACGCACGCCAGGTGAATAGCGCCAATTTGAAGCTTCATCACGCTAATTCCCAACCAGACGAGCCAAAGAAGAACGCTGCGTACTCATTCCAATCGCAGAGTGGAGAGTAGACGAAGATCTCGCGGAAAACGCTGACCAATCGGCACAATTTCCGAGAAGAATTAACGGCGCAAAGCTGCCAGCGAGTAAGAAAAACGCCGAGGCGTCGACCAGTGCGTCAGAGCGCAAATATGCCCAGCAGCCAGAAGCAGATTCCCAAACCCCGCAAAGCCTGTCTCCAAGGAAGAATTACAATTCCCGATACAATTGGCAACGTGAATTTGGCAGTCGCGCACGCCAATGTAACGCGGAACGGATAACGCAACGAGGCCAAGGACTCAAATAGCCGTTACACTGCACACTGAACAAGTCGCAATTCTCTAATCTCCACAGATCACGACGCCACGAAGAATTAAGCCTCCATTGACAATTGAAAGATAAGACACAACGTCAAAAAGCGCCACGGAGGCCAGCAAGCGAAAAACGTACTGTATTTTTGCAGTTGGGCGCTTTTAGGCCCTAAAAGCGCCCGATTTCGGGAATCCAGTGTAAGCCATCATTTCGCAACGCGCTGAAGAAGAAATTCAATCCAGATTGGTCATAAAAGACAACTTATTTGAGCATCGAGCACCAACCAGCCGAAAGGAACTGAAGCGAAGCTGCTGGCCAGCGAGGCCCGGGGTACCCGTAACGCACTAGCAGTGCGAGAGCTCAAATACCATCCGAAGAATAGGAGAACACACAAATTCGCCCGAAAAGCTATAACTGTAAATCAGAAAAAACGTGCGGAAGCGGTGGTGGCGGTGGTGCGTAGCACACTGATACCATTTTGTGGGAGGCAGCTGTATTAACCCTCCTCACATAACAGACACTGTAACTACTTGTGATGGGACTCATATAAAGCAAGGTTCTATATTATGCTTTATAAGGTCATAGTGAGCTATGTCACTCTTAGGATCTATGTCCTGACTTACTACATATACTTGCAGGTAAGAATTAGGTATTATTTGACTTTTGCCATGCGGCTGTTTTACTCTAGAAATCTCAACTGTTTCTTTGGCCTTGGCCATTACTTATTCACTCAGCTCTCTGAGGTAATCCTAGTCAGCATGGCCAAGTCTCATCAACCTATCATATGCTTGTACTGCATTATCATGTGCCAGTATTCTTCATGACACATTATTACACAGTACAGTAGTACTGTGTACTCCCATATAAGGGGGGTCTCTTCCTCAACAGGGGTCTCGGGCGCTAATGCTGTAAGGCGCGTATGACACTACTGGCATGTATGACATTGCTGAGTCATCCGCGCATGACACCGTGTGTTGTCCTAGCACACCTTGTCCCGCTTCCTCTGCCGCTTTGTCTTCTCCCAAGCCGGGTCCTCGTGGTCCGGGTCCTCCCTCAAGTCAGTAGCCGTGACGGTGTCAAAGTACCTGAAGGCAAAGAGGGCGGGGGGCTCCAGCTGGGGGAAGGAGAACTGGGTGTCGGGTGGAGAGGCGGAGGGGGAGAGAGAGCTGAAGGGATTGGGGGAGAAGTGGTTGACCGAAGCCGAGGGAGGTGGGTGAGGTGACGGGCCGGAGAACTGAGGGATCCAGGGCTTACTGGTGAGGGCGGGCCACTCAGTCTCATCATCCTCCTGGTCTGCCTGGAAGCTGACTGCCTTAGCTGGATGGTGCAGCTCAGAGCGGTGGGGTGGCGGAGGGGGTGGCTGCTCTGAGCTGTGTGCAAACCCCGGAGGGCCTGCGCCACTGGATGCGTGCCCGGCTGATGCACCGTCGGAGGGGGTGGGTGGGGGTGGGTGGGGTGCGGTGGGGGTGGCAGGGTGCGGGTGTGGAGGGATGGGGGGCCGAGACATGGTTCACGGATGGAGGGGGGCCGGCTTTCACCCACATGTCGGCCTTCTCAGCCAGTGTGCAGGGACAGCCGAACCTGCCGAGGGAGTGGGTGACGGTCTTGCCGTGCTTGTACTTGCAGGAGCGGCAGGGGTGGCCAATGGACTTGTCATTGGGGTCGGAGGGGGTGAATTTCAGGCCGTTCCAGGTGCCAGAGGGGGTGGAGTCCTTGTTGGTGGAGCCGGTGTGCTTGAGCTTGGCCGCTTTGTAAAGGGCCTTCTCGTGCTCCATGAAGACAGCTCTGGTGCCGCCCCGTAGTGGTGAGCGGGGCCTGGATGGGGGTGGTGTGGTAGCCCGAGGGTGCGTGTCCTTGCCCCCCTTGCCCCCCTTGCCGCCCCTCCCACCAGGGTGCTTCTCCTTCGGCTTGGGCTTGTCAGCCGAGCCCCGCCCCCCCTCACGGACTTCCCCCGTCATGGAGGCAGCTCGGGGGCGGGATGAAGAGCCAGGGAGCTGGGAATGGTGGGCAGAGCCCTGGGTGTACCATACCTTCCCGATGGCCTCAATGAACTTCTGAAGACCACCGGGGTAGCCAGAGGAGGTCAGGCGGTTGTTCTCCTCGTAGGTACGGATGACCTCGAAGTACAGGGGGATGCTGAAGAGGTGCTCGGCCGTGTCCTGGGAGGCCCGTAAGACCTCGATGAGGACCTCCTGCTCCTGCTGTCCAGAGAAGGCGGGGTGGAGCTGCCTGTGGGTGCCAATGAGGGTGGTGAAGGTGTTGAGCTTCACGGCGGGGTCCTCGGACTCAGAGATACGGAGGGCCTTGGCCTTGGTGAGGAAGGAGTTGTCCGTGGAGGGGGGGTAGGTGATCAGGCGGCAGTGCACGTGCAGCAGAAGCAGCCTGCCGTCCACCTGAGCCTGGGGGGAGTCCTTCACAATTTGTGACAACACAATTTGTGTGTTGGTACAAGTGGCCGCAAGTAGAAGTTGAGCTAGAAGGCCATTGGAGATACCGTCGTAGGGCTCGTCCTTCAGTCGGCGTTGAAGATTGAGTAGTGCTGGGGCGTGGCCAGGTCGAGTGGCGGTGAGCACACGGGTCAGGACGTCACAGAACCTCTTGAACACAATGTCGCCGCCCGCGGTGAGGAAGTTCAATTGGAGTTCTCGTTGTTGTTGACGCTCGTGAATATCCGTGAGGGCATAGTAGGCGGTCTTCAACTGCTTCAGGAGCGGAGTGACGTCAGGGGTAGTGGAGCGGGTGTTGTAGGCGCTGGTGTTGTCGTCCATGATGCGCTTGATCTTGGTTGGAGGAAGTTCTCGCCCATCTCGATGTTCCAATGGCGTTACCCCCTACAAATTATTGCCCCATTCATCCGTGTGGATTTGCATATGGACAGCGTATGGACATCGCAAGGACCCATATGGACAACCGTATGGACGGTCTGGACAGATTTCTGGCGAAACCTTGATGCATATGTAAGAACCATACGGACGACGCGTAATTGTGGTGTCCATATGAAAATGTCCCATGGACACCGTAAGGATTTCGTAAGGACACCGTATGGACGGCCGTATGGACACCGTATGGACAGAACACATGTCCACATGGTGTCCATACGCATGGACAGAGGCACTATCCAACCGCACGACAGCGCAGGGACACCGTATGGAAACCCGTATGGATAGCATATAAACAAATCGTCGAGGAATTCATGAAGCAGAGCGGGGTTAAGGAACCATGCCCGATGTCAATCATTCCTGATTTTGACGTTGTACGGGACTACCTTCTCGACCTGATGCACATCTTGTACAACCTGATTCACGGCGTCCACTGCGTGATTTTTGGTGATGGTTGGGGACCGAACACACGCAACTATGCGCGGAAGATGAAGGTCCATCGATCGTGGGTTATCGCACCCCCACCCAGAAATGTAAACGATCGAAGATCTGCTGCGAAGCGACTGGCAGGTAAGCTTGTAGGTCGTTTGCGAGTTTCTGCTGTTCCACACGGGTGAACACCGTGTTGCCGCCGGACGGACGGCGCATGTAACCGTACGGACGACGTATGGACCATCCACTGTATGCCTAACAATGTAAAGTCTTTGCAGACAAACCATCACCGTGGGGACTGTCACCGATCGCAAAGACCGGTGCAATCAAGTGGGTACGAGGTCTGAAGCTCGCGACAAATATGGGACCTCTAGCTAAGAAACTTCTGCAGGAAAAGTACAAGAACCCGAAAAAGGTGCGGAAGATGAAGGCCGCGGAGCTGGTGGTATCCCTCACTTCTGGGATACTGGGCGTTATTGCATCCTGGCAAAATGCTGACGGGCAAGTTCTCCGACCACAATACGCGAGGTTCGTTGGTGAATTTTCGGTGGTGGTTCGAGAATTAACCGCCCCCTCAATTCATCCAGAGGTACGTTAAGCCTAATCAACCCGTGTGCTTCCGTGTGGATGTTCTCGGACACCGTACGGACGCCGCACGGACGGCGTATGAAGCCGTTGTCCATCCGGTTGTTCCTCCACCATTCACACCTGGCATGTCCCGGTTCGAGATTAAGGTTGCCTCTCATTATTTTGCCTTTCAGGAAATGAACAAGCTGCAGAGCCGAGTCATGCAGTTGAGAGATGAGATGGAGCGGAACAACTCCCCTGAGGCGTTGGTGATTATGTCGCATCTTCTCGTGCACATTGTCGACCAGCTGAAGGACAACGGCCCTGCACGGGAAATCTGGATGTATGTCTTCGAAGACTATTTCGGGTTGTTGAAGCTGTCCATCAAGACCCGCTCACAACCCGTCGCCAGCATGATGGAAGGACTGGAGTTGCGGCGAACGGTTTCCATGGTTGCTGGCATCAAGCGAATGCATCGAAGTGGTCGAGCTCCCCAGTATCGACCTCCTGCAAAGCAGAACATCTTTACAACGAAATCAAGCACTGTGCGGCCAACCGCTGGTGAGCACATCCCTAAGTATCATGTGTGCCATGCATGTTAGTCTTTCCATGCGTGTGGATGCTTTTTAAGTACGTGTGCACGAAGTCGTTCACACGTGTGGCCAGCGATTCATACGCACGGACGGTACTTTACTATTGTCCGTTTGGTCAATACCACCTGTCCAAGCGCGTGGACGAAGAGCCCACCGTGCGGACGACGTCGTCCACATGTGTGGAACACCTGTCCGTACGTACGGATGGGTTTTCACTATTGTCCGTTTTTTTTTTCTCTTCAGTCTTCTTATGAGACAACTAATTCGCTTGCGCGGCGTCAATCGCAACAGATGACAGAGAAAAGATTCAAGTCTACCTTCGTACCGAGTTCCCCGAGTACGACACTCTGTGCAAAAAGTTCGACGACACACTCGACTCATTCAACAGGTACCAACTTATGTGCATGTCTGTAAATTGTGCGAACGCCACGTGGACGGCGTACGGACGGCGTACGGCCACCGTATGACAACGTACGGAACATTGAGTCCACCCGTGTGTACTTGCGAATGCAGGAACGTTGGACAACGGAATCGTCGCAACCGACGGGCGGGTCGTCGAAGGCCGATGACGAATGACGTGGTTCCGGTGTTTCTACAACCAGACACGTGGAGAAGGTGCCCAAGAACTTTGCAGATTCAGCCTTTCACCGAGGAGGAGCAGACCTTCGCCTTGGCCGGGATCGCCCCGTGGACGGAGTATCCTAGTCCCCCGTGAGGTACCTAATATTGTACTCTCCATGACACTACCTGACTACGAAGTGGTCACTCGCCTAGGCACTACCAATGTAATGCAGCACGAGGGCATACACGACGGTTTGCATGCTAGATATATATTTCTAGGGCACTACCGATTTATGTGCTAATTACATGCCTCTTAAGTCACTACCCTTTAACGTGCTTCTAAGCATGCACTACCTACAAACGAGATCACAACGAGTCATCGAAGAGCAGATGTTGAAGATGTTGATGGAGTTACAATTTCAGGTCCCTCGAAGATCATCACACGCCACGGGGACGTGGAGAAGGGTCAAAACTGAAAATAGGCCTTGGCAGATCGCGTCAAGTAAGATGGCTGTAAAATGTCGACGATGCCGATACAAAACGCGTCGAATTTTCTGAAATTTGAAGCCGTTGATGAACAGCGTTTGAGGGGGTTGCTGTTTAGGTTGATGTCGAGGAATTCCAACTTCCAGAGGGGTAGGGAGGAGAGAAGGGTCGACGAACGCGATCCGGCTGTAAATCTGGCCAGAAAATCTGCCAAATGGCTGATTAGTAAAGATTGACGTAAAGGTCAAAGTTCTTGAAGTAAAGATGCCCGGTCGACGGGTTGCTACTTCCCAGAAGTCCATTGTCCTACATAAAAATACGGCTGCCTCTAAAAACCTCGAAGGTGGCAAAATCGACAGTCGATAGCGAATTGGGTTGGCACTACCAATTTTCAGGATCTGAAGTAGGGGGGCGATCAGAAAACAGGCAGAGAGCGGACAGCGCGGCTGGATTCAGCGAACTCGGAGTTGATGCTGCGTGATAAGCCAGGGATGCGGCTGAAATTTGAGTGCCAAAAGTGGGGTCACAACTCCCACTTAAGGCTAAGAAATTCCGGGGAGACCACGAATCCCGAAATAACTGTGACTACTGGGGTCACCACTCCCCAGAAGTCGCTGTAAGAGGTCGCAGCGGCCGAAATGGGCAAGAGAACGCGAGGAGCCATGCCGGCTGTAAAATTAAGCTAGGGAAAAGCGGGAATCCCAAGATCTGCTGATCAGAAATCTGAAACAAACAGAGGAAGCGTAAGCGAGGCCCATAACCTCATGAGAAACCCGAAATATACTAGCTATATGAAGGTGGGAAAGAAGGCGGTGCGACAGCTGCCACAGAGTGGCAGGCAGCTGAAGGACAAGGCGTGCGGATAATATTACCAAGTGAGGGCTGGCGGCTTGCGCCGCCAAGTTATTACGAAGGGAAGATTGTCTGAGAGTCAGGCGCAGGTCGCAGTGTCATCGTCATAACGCGTGACACCGCGACCGCGACGCTAAAGGTGAGTGCTACGAGGAGTCACTAATACTAGATACTACTATAGGGTACCTAATATTGTGCTCTCCATGACTTTGCTGTGTGCAGCGCGTTCGTTGAGCACGCTCACCGCATTTTCCACCTTCGCCCTTCTCGCCCCCCCTACTTCGGCTCATCCGCTCTGGTGGTGCCACGCCGTTGTGGGCTTTGGCCTCGCTTGGGCATCGGTTGATCCACGACGATGGGCTGGTGCTTCACATCATTGAGAGCGCCGCCGCCGCCGTTTTTAAGCCTGCTTAGATTGAAACCCTCAATTGACACATCACGAGTTAGCTAGTAACTAGGGAAACATTACATTTCTCCTAGCCGCCTGCCCGGGAGTACCGGCTGGCCCTGCAGTGCACCTCCCACCTTCGGGGTGACGTGGTGTCATGGGAACACTGACTTTCACCCCCCATAAGGGGGGAGGTCTGTGGTGCCCTGTGTCACCCCTCGCCTGCTCGGATGTCACTTGCAGTGCCTGCTCGCTGTTTGCTCCGCTCGTGTGTCACGGTCTGTCCGCCCGCTTAAACCCGATTATCTCCCAGTTTAATCCGACTTTAGACAACCCGAGAACCCTATCTCACTGTGCTTTTGACATTCTTCTGACGGTATATATATTGCTATATATCTACTTTCTTATCACAATACTTGACGATTGTATGTCATTTTGACACATGATATGACATGACATGACATGGTATGACAGGTATGACAGGTATGACATGTATGTCATCGGTCAGATCCCTGACATCACTTGCAAATCATTGAAAATCAGGGTATGCATTAGCTGAAAATCTGCCTACGAATAAGCTGAAAATCTGCTTATGCATACGCTGAAAATCACCTTATGCATCATAAGCTGAAAATCAACCTACGAATAAGCTGAAAATCACCTTATGCATATGCTGAAAATCAACCTACGAATAAGCCGAAAATCACCTTATGCATAAGCTGAAAATCACCTTATGCATATGCTGAAAATCAACCCGCTACCAACAAGCTGAAAATTACCTTACGAACAAGCTGAAAATCTGCTCATGATTCCTAACGAGCTGAAAATCAGCGTATGCATAAGCTGAAAATCTGCGTATGCATACGCTGAAAATCAGCGTATGCATATGCTGAAAATCAACCGCCTACGAACAAGCTGAAACGAATCTGCGCATAATTAACGAGCCGCTGAAAATCTGCGTATGCATAAGCTGAAAATCAACCTACGAATAAGCTGAAAATCCGCTTATGCATCTCTCCAATCGCCCTACAAGCACCCTCCAAGCACCGCCCTCCAAAATTACAACGTTAGTCAATTTCGGCGAATTTTTGGCAATTTTCGGCCATTTTTGAGCGATTTTTGGCGATTTTAGTCGAATTTTAGTCGGCTCTAATTTTTTGAATAAAAATTTTAGTCGGCGGGACCTCGAATTAAGCGATTGTGTTAATCAATTTCGCATTAAGCTTGTACAGTGCAGTAAGGCCTATAATGATACAACCCGGGTCGTAACATGTATGAGCGGGCAAGATATATCAACGAGGGGTGAACGAACATTGCTTTGGGAGCGGGGGTCCAAGATAGGACATGAGCTTAGCCCCCCGCTAGCAGTTCGTCTCGTCTCCTACGGGGCTCCGCCCCGCACGCCGCATACACACGCCGCATACGCACTTGCAATCATGTATTTCGTGGCGCTCTCGTGACATAATGTGCTTACGAACCGGATATCTAATTCGAGGATATCTCTGTAATAAGTATGTATGACAACAACTGAGCCGGTATCGACTGTAACTTTTCCGTAACGTGGTCAAATTGATCGCTGAAGTGCGTGATGTCTTCAAATAGTTTTCATGGGCGACCAATTCACGAAATAAAATGGTTTTGGAACTTTTGTGTGAATTGGCCTTAGCGTTACCGATACCTTGACTAGCGTATTAATGCTATTTCAATATATTGCAGGCGAAGCACTTCCATGCTGGTCACATAATGATACCTTAGTGAATACAACCCTGGACCTGTAATGGAAGGTGTGATAACAATATTCACTCAGTTTGATTCATCAACACATACAATATCAAACATATGTACACTCATCGTTCTCAAAAATCCAATATCATTTGTTATCAATGATTCGAAGTGCGTGAATATTGATGTTACACCTGGTTTTGAAGGTTGCAAGGCGGTAGCGCAGAACGCAAACATCATCTGACCACACTCCGGCAACTATTAAAACATTGATGGTCTCTCTGGTCGCGAACAATATATCGCTGCTTTTCAAAACGCATGCTTGAGATATTCCCTCACCAGTTCACGACATGAGTACTTGAAAACTATGTTGATAAAAAAAGAGGTGGCGATAAAAATAATACACACGACGATTTGAGTTGAAGTCGGATATGAACTGGAACGCCTTTTTTAACCCTTATTATCATTACCCTTGTGCGATTGAGGGTGTTCGATCAAGACGCGGCGATGGCTTGCGCAGGATTCGGCCGCTACACGCCAACCGCGTACATAAATGTTTGACGGAGCTCAACAGGTAGTAACTCAGCAACACGCTTCGAATCTTAGGCCGTGCGTGCACGCCAATTACGAATCTAGGGTTTTCACCGCTTTGGGGAAAAGTTTGTTTACAAGTCAAGTTTGTCTGAACAGCACGCTGGCCTTACTTGGGAAGCTAAGGATGGAATCTGCGTCCTACAAAAAGCACAAAGTAAGAGTCCTCCCGAAAGGGGTAGGACAAACGTTCCGATGGGAACTAAGATGTATGCGAGTTGAACGACAAAAGCATAAAACTCCACTTCCTCCTTGGGATCCAACACCTTCACACAAGCATCATCATAACACGCGTATACTCGTGGCAACGAATGCTTATCTCTCCCATTCGCTGGAGCCCAGCACTGCACCGTAGTGTTCGCATCCACTGAGCGGGATGGAGGCTCAGCAGTTTCGCAGGGACTCCTTCTTTCCCCCTCTTCAGCATGTTGTTCGTTATCCTCGTATGGCATCAGTTGCGAAGGGTCAGGCCATGGCGCTAAAAACTCATATGTATATACAAAAGTACACTCGCCATTCTTCTCGTCAGTCACTTCTCCGGTCAGAGTGATATGCAGGACTCGGCATACCTCGCCGAGGTCGTCAAAGTCTTTGCTTGGGTCCTGATCAAACTCTCTCAACAGCACCTTACCAACCGGGAGACAAATGGATGCGAAAAGCATGACGCAACAAAGCACCGCGGTAGTAGCTCCTCGCAGTGCTCTCGCTTCATGTTCCTTCCTTGTTATGTGCGCATATGTTCGCGTTTCTGTACTAAGCTGGATATTAGAGGAACGGGACATGCGAGCCGGAGGGCAAGTCAACGCCTTTCACGTGGATTCAGGTAGACACGGCAGCGTCATGGTGATACTTCACGCGTGCATAATAGTCTGCTGAGAGCATTGTTGTCAGAAAGCTTTTCACAAGGAAGTTTCAAGTCCTTTTGGTTGTGATAAGAAATGGGGAAGGGGAAGCGAGGCGCCCCATGCTAATCGCGGAGTCGAAGCACAAACACGTTGTTTAATATGCTTTTTCACAGGGGAAGCTGGCCAAAAAACTAACGACTATCGTATGAAAACTAAATAAACTTTTGTCTATCCCCTCCGCTCGCCTGGCACCCCAGCCCGGTTATTGAGAATCAGAATAACGTCTGAGGAGGATCGGCCCGAATACGAGGTACCATCCATCGCATGTCTCTTGTCTCATGACACCCCCGCAATGCCGCACCCCCCCCCTGGTTATGTTATGGATTTAAAATTGCGAACCCATGGGTAAATGGGCGTATGTTATGGGTTTCTGTGATCACCCTGGGGGGGTCCGGACATATGTTATTGGATTTAGGACCCCCCATACGTCCCCCGGAAGCCATATGCTATGGGCTTTTCCCTTCGCCTATGGTCCCCCCCCAGCACCATATGTTAACTGTGTGAGAACCTGGATGGCCCATATTCGACCCCATATCCCGATATTTCTCTGGATCTTGTCTCCCTTGCCTTCTGTGCTAAATTCTGGTGCTGACAAATCGGACGACATCGACACGTCGGACTACAAGCAGGCGCAAGCGTATTCCGATTGTTATTTTTATTTTCGTCAAGCGATGCAAACGGGCGTGGTTTTTTCTTTTTCTTTTTCAAGCGATGCAAATCTATGATTTTTAAATTTATAATTAATAATAATAATAATAATAATAATAATAAAACATTTACGCTAGTAAAGGGGACAAAGTCCTGAGAGTGCGGTATCCCTGCAAAGTATAATTTCAGCGTCGGCATATAAAATTGAAAATATAAAAATATTACGATTCCAAAATTCAAGATAATAGATATGAAGTTTATATAATTCCGGGGGGTTGGACCCCTCCCAGTTGAAAATGTGCCCTTAAAAATACCTGGCGCCGTCGTCGAAGCACAAAATCTTAAGGGTCCGGCCACCGGCTGGGACGTTTTTTGTGATTGGTGCCAAGCCGCCTCCCGGCCTGATGCACCTTTCATTATGCGGGCACGCCTTGCGTATGTCGAGAATGTGACCTTTGGACTCAACGTGAATTCGCGGAAGAAAAAGATTCTGACCCAGTGGCGTGCCCGAGCGGTCGTGGATTAGGAAACGCTTGAAACCGCAGCTGAGATAGGTCAAGGTCCGTACGTTCCCCCGGCAAACCCTACTGGAGAGAAAGTACCTATGCGTGACCGAGATGTGGAGTTGGATGCGTTGATCGAGGAAATCCGTACACGCAACCTTCAAGTGTTGGAAGATGCCGAGGGCGCTGATGGGGATTCTCGGCTTGATGCGTTGAAAGCGGAGCGCAAGTTTGTGCAGGGCTCCGTCGACTTCTTTGAGCGGATTCACACCGAGACCATGCCGGCGACCGGCGATGACCGCGTGAACAATCCGTCCACCGATGTTCAGGGACCCACCCGCGTAAGCCGTCCTGATTTGGTCTCACCCTACACCGAACAAGATGCTAATCGTGTAGCGGAAGTTATGGCACAAGAGCCGGACGCGTCCATCCCGGAACAACGAACTGTCGCTACGGACGAGACCGCTTCGCCTCATGATATTGGAGCAGGCGCCGATCCTCACATTCGAGTTTGTCCCGCCGACTTGCAATCCAAGACCGAGGCCAAGATTTTCGATCACCTCCTTGGGTGGCTTCGACTACAAACAGGCGACGGTCCATCTCGTCATCGAGCGGCACGCCCCTTTGTCATTCTTTCGGACGCGAAACGACCTCACCCTCGCGTGTCAACATTTCTTTCATCGGTATCCCGTCTTGGCGTTCCATCGGACAACATTGGATGCCTCCGCATGCCTTCCACTCCCTCCGATGAATCTGGGGCCTTTGCTCACGAGATGTGCCCTAACGTATATGACGCTTTGTTTGGCACCGGACCCATCCCAGCGGATCATGCCATCTTCAAATGTCGACTGCTTCTCGTTCCAAAGTGCGTATACGACGATGCCGCTCTCTTCGCCCGCTTACAACAGCTTTGTGCGAGGAGGTTGGCGGTGGAAGGAATGCCTATGGAGGAGCGTGATACGTGGGGCGGATTGGCCATAATGGTGGTAGGCGACTTCGACGGAGCTTCGTTTTTAATCACCACCGATCTAAACGCAGGTCAACGTGATGCGGTCACCCCCGTGTTGTCATGGTTATCCCTATGTCTGGCCGCCGAGGCGCAGAGCAAGCCTCCTCCACCTCCACCGATGACTTCCTTGTGGGACGGCGGACCGGGCACCGGCAAGAGTTACGTCGCCAAAGCCTTGTGCACCGCCGCGAATTTTTTATCCGGTCATGATGGCACCGTGGTTTGCTGCGCTCCGTCCGGGGTTGCGGCGGCTCTCATCCCAGGTGCGCGGACCATTCATAACAGTGACGACATCGAGTTCAAAATCGTCCTCGACGGTTTCGAGGCTCGAACTGTCTTGGCGGTATCGATGCCGTGCGGTATCGTCACTTATGTCATCTTTACGTGTTCGAGTTCGTGACATACTCGTTATCATCGGTTACGGTTTCTCGCGGCGTCGTGATGTTACTTATACCGTCGGTTTCGGTATCGTCATTGCATTTCCCTCGAACATTTCGAGTGAACTGCGGTTTTCGCCAGCTAAGGAAATATCACAGCACAGCAAATATTCATTTAATTTCTCAGCTTGAAAACTGGTCCGAACAGCGCAGAGGCACCAAATTCATAAGTGAGAGTGACGTGGGCTTTGAATTTGAGAGACCTTAGTCGCGTGTCACAAACACAGCAAAGACAGCAAGCGATAGATAAGAAGGGCACGAATTCTTGCTGACGGCGGCTTGGGCCTGGAGCCAATGCCATGCCATCCTCGGTCCAACGGTCGCATACACTGATGCCATCGGTTTCCACGGTATCGGTTTCATGGCCGATATCGAAACCCGATTTGAATCGACGGTTGCGGTATCGTCATGGAAATTCACGCATCGATTATGGTTTTCCCCGAGGGCGCTGCCCAATTTCAACCGACGGTGACGGTGTCACACGGTATCGCATTTTTTCTAGAGCCGACGGTATCGAGTGCGTCGCCTGAAAATTAACCGTACATCAGTATACGGTTTCAACCGAACTCGATGTCGTCACTGATTCATAACTTGGGTGATATGAAGCCCACGGAAGCTTGCAGGGCGGTGCCTTTGAAGGCCATGAATCCGGCCACGAAGGCGGAGTACGCGGTGCGCCTTGGCCCCGGTACCGCCTACATATTACTTATCGACGAAATCTCCATGGTTGAGGCATGCTTGTATGGACATCTTCAAGATGTTGGAAATCTGGGCTTGCATGTAAGAGTTCAGCGTTCGATCTCAGGATATCAGAATTTTAAAAATTTTGTAGCTCTACGATCTTATGCTGTGTTGAGAATTGTTCGAACAGTTACCAGCACCAGTGAATATTAATGACGCTTATGACCAGTCGCGAGTGTTAAGTTTGTTTGATACCGAGAATGTTTGTACCATCATATGCACGCGTTTGCGACAAAGATCGTTGTGCCGAAATCCGACGAGTCGGCGACCAGGCCAAAACTGAATGGGGGGGACTAGCGGTGGTGGCTGTGGGCGATTTTGGACAACTAGCCCCCGTGGGAAAATCGTTGTACAAACAAGCTTTAAACGTCTTTTCCGGCCAACGATCATTTGATGTGGCTGAGACAGCTGGTCGTCTATTCCAAGCTATCCGGCGCTATCCATTAACCGAACAGGTATTTCCGATCACTTTAATACCTCCTGGAAATCTTATTTTTTTTCAATACCGAATCCTTCCGCGGTTTTTGCATGCGACCGCGAACATTATTGGTGTGGTGATGTTCGTACGCAGGTTCGAGCAGCTAGTGACCCGGATCACGTCCGCTTCATTGAACGATGCCGTTCGGAGGAACGACCCATTACGCAGTCCGATTTGGACCGGCTGAAGGTGCTCGCGGCATCGGATGTACAAATGGACCGCGATTGGCTCTTCGCGACGGTGGCCGTGACTGGCAATCGGCAACGACAAGCTATCAATGATGTGCGTGCACGGCATTTTGCGCGGCTCAGTGGACAACCGATAATTCGTTGGAAGCGACCTATTGCAACCACACTTTTGGACTCCCGACATGAAGACGTGATCCGGTCGGAATTTCCCGAATTGACAGGCACTTTCGTGGCCGGTGCGCCTGGAATTATTCTAAACAACGACTTAAATCCTTCGCGTGGTTTAGCGAACGGCACGCCCGCCAAATTCCACAGCCTGATTCTCCGAGATGACAGCAGGTCCACCGATGCGGCGAAAATCAACAATGCGAATCCTGGCGAGGAGGTGTGGATCGAGCCGCCTTACGCGGTCAATGTTCTCATTGAGCATCTGGATTCCACAAACTGGTCCGATCGAGCGACATTAGCTCCCGAGCTTCGAGACTCGGCGAGCGAGGGAAATATGCGTGAGAATGTCACTCGTCCGCGCAGTATCGTACTTCCAGTTAAGATCTGCAAGCGTCTCGAGGAACTCCCCGTGAATCGCGCCTCCCGCAAAAGTAAGATATATTATCGAACTCATGGGCTTGATCTTGCGTTCGCCTTGACCTTTCACAAATTCCAAGGCCAAACCGTGGACAAAATTATATTAGATCTAAGCCAAACGCCGAAGAATGTCTTCAACCTATGCTTTCAAGCATTTTATGTCGGGATGACGCGTGTGAAGAAGTCCAGCTGCATTCGTATATTACCCGGGCCCGATGGGCAAAGCTATCTCATTTGCTGAATCTTAAGCCGGATCCGGAGCTCCAAAGATGGTTAGATGCATTTGATCGGCGGACTCGTGAATGGAAACAACCGCCGCCCGTGAAACTGAAGCCCCGTCGCAAATCCGCTAAAAAGGCACAACCCAACAGTAGAGGCAATGGAGCCGGTGCCGCGGGCGATACGGTCACTCAAGAACGACAAGGGCGTGGCGGCCGTGGGAAAGGGAAAAGTGGTGCTCGTGCCGCGGGCGATACGGTCACTCAAGAACGACAAGGGCGTGGCGGCCGTGGGAAAGGGAAAAGTGGTGCTCGCGCGACGAAGGGTATGCTGGATGTGACACACCGACAGTAAAGACTGTCACCTGTCACTTCCTATAGTAGGCTGGGTGACCGTCACCAGTAGACGGGAAACACCCGTTAGTATTTATGTGTACCTCTTTTATCAATCTGAGACTTTTACCGTTCTGATATCGAAACCCTTAACTCAGGGTTTATTCTCCGTTATCCGATATATACACCCGACTATATATCTGACAGGTTTGGCCCCACTTACGTTTTATTTAGCCACTGCGACACCGCGAGGATGATTGGCTAAAGCCGGACGCTTGGGATGGAGTGAGGCGCTCCGCGCGTGGGAGTGCCGGCAGTCGCGGGTATGGCCTAAGTTTTGTGGGTTGATTTACGGCTAGCTGAAGGCCTTTGGGGACATTTTTTCTACGGGATTTAACGTTGGATTGGTTTACGCATCCTGGTTGGTCACCACACCGTTTCGTATCGGCCGCCATCTACCACACGACTTCTCGAAATTTCTGCTCTCTCACGGCAGCCGTATCGACGACCCACCACATTTCTTGGCCGCCCAAGACTACCGCCTTTTTTTTCCCACGTCTTCTTGCCTCACTCCACCCCTGTAGTCTTCTTCATCATGGTTGCTTCTACTAGATCAACGGCTAGCATGGCGCATCGCCGCCGCACATTAAGTACGATCTTTGACTCCGTTGCTGCCAGGCATGCCAACACGCCCGCGACCCCGGCAGCGGCACAGCCGGCCGCTAATTCGGCGGGTGCTACATTTCTAGCATCGGTGCGCACCTTACAGCGGGAGCACTTCGACATGAAGGTGGCGAAGCACGTCCAGCGCAAGTTGTTCGACGGCAAAGAGGGGAGATTTTCCGGTGCGGAGCCCCACGCGGCGGCCATCTTCACGAGGATGGTCTCTGCCCTGCAGGCAGCATTCGTCACTGAGGACACCGGTTTCCTCCCACTCTTCACGCTGGACGACGCTACTTTGGCCGTCCGCGTGGAGGCCAACAATTTATTGTTCTCCACGATCGAGCTGCTGATCGACCCCTCGTCGCCCGCAGCGGACTGGTTGGACTCGTCCAGCGCCAGCTTCCCAGCAGACGGTAAGCGTGTCCTACTCGAGTTCGCCCGTCGGATGATCCCGGTCGGGGACCCCTTCCAGGGGCAAGCGGACATGTTTGCCGTCCGCATCGTTGCGGGCGTGGACCCTCATGGACCCATTGAGGACTTCAACGCCGCGCTCAAAGCTGCTAGGACCAGGTCGACGCTCCAGGACGAGGACGTGAAGTCCCTTTTCATCAAAGCCCTCGACGCCACCTTCTACCAGCCGGTGGTGTCCCGTTTGCTCCTTCACGACCAACGAGCCGCCCACGACCTACTCACCATTCAGCAGTGGGTGCGGGAGTGCTACGGCGAGCACGTGCGGGCGGGCACCGCCACCGCATCCGCACACCGGTACTCCCACGGCACGCGCTTCATGGAGAAGGGCGTCGATGAGTCGGGTGCGGCGAGTGAGATCGCGGACTTGCGGACAATGGTGCTCGACTTGAAGAGGCAATTGGCCACCTTCCTCGTCACCGCCGAGTCCGAACCGTCTCCGCGGGGATTTACCCCTCGCGCGGACAAACCGGACCGCCGGGTCAAGACCCGTTTCGCAGCCTCGCCCCTCCCCAAAGGGGGAATTGGTCTCAGTCCGTCTCGCGGAAGGTGGCCTTCCACCGCGAAAGCGGTGCGACAATCCCGTACTGCCAAAATCAGGTATGTGCTAAGGGGAAGGCGAGGCACTGGCACCGGGACTGCCCGAACGGGGGCAGGACCGGACTCTCGGCCTTCGCCTTCGCCGAAGAGGCCGAGAACTCCGTGTTGGCCGCGAAGTTCCAACACGCCATCGACAACAGCGACCCCGTGGAGTTCGACGCCCTCTGCATGCTTGCGGGCGGGAAGCCGGAGGTCTTCACCGATCTCTCCGCGTGCTCGTTCTGCGAGGAGGGCGGTGAGGTCCTCGTGTCCGCCGTCGCCGAGTTCTCTGAGATGGCGCACGCGGCTGGAGCTTCCACATTCAACATCAACACCTTCACTGCCGACATGCCGGTGGTGTCGGAGCCACCCGCGCACTCCCCGCCCGCGTCGGTTGAGTCCGAAGACGATTGGACCGGTCCGCCAAACCCCTTCTGCCCTCCAGTCACACGCACGTTTGCCGACTTCATTGAGGGCACGGGGGTTGCATTGGTGCCCGACGAGCCGGCCCCGAGCATGAATTTGCTCTCCGCGGTTGGGGAGCCGGAACGCGTGATCGACTACGAGCCCGCAACTTGCGCCACGAGCGACGATGACGACGAGGGTGACTCGGTGACACTGCCGCGACCACGGTACGGCTGCGGGAACGGCATTCCGAGGTTCGCGAGATCTCTCCTCACTTCCTCCTTGGTGTGCGCACTCTTTGTAATCTGTGCCGCCGCCGCACCGCACGCCGTTGCCGGTGTCGGTGGTGCCGATGCGCACACATGCACGGCTCCACCGGTCGGTGGTGCTACGTGGACTACCTCGGCGATCCCGGCTACGGAGGCTTCGCCGACTGACATGGTTCATGGCGTGCCGTGTGCTATCCCACCTCGTCGCCAACGGCGGGAGCAGAGACGGCAGGGCCTCTACATGGCTCCGATGCCGTGGCATCCCGGGCCGCCACCGCCTGCCGAGTTGTTTGTGGACGGCCCTCCGCTGTCGCCGGCTTCATCTTCAGATGACGAGGCTCCACCGTCGGGCAGCACTTGGCAGCATCCCGGTGCGGTGCAGCCTCCCGTGATCGAGAACTCGTCAATTTCTTCTACGAATGATTCATCACCGGCCCCGGGGGCCGGCAACTGCTTCACAGTCACGCTGCTCCGAGCCGGGCAGACAGCTCCGAAGACCACTAGTGGCTAGAATTATTCACGCCGTGCCTGCCTGGGAGTTAGCTGTAGTATAGCCTCCTAGATGTGCAGAAGGGCTCTCTACATTTGAGCTGTGTTTAGGGTTTTAGCAAAGTAACAGCAGTATCTGACAATCTTGCTGTGACCTGGGACCGCCCTGACCAAGAGTACAGGCCCCCAGTTGTGCTACAGTTTCCTCCTGAAGTTGAGTAGGGAGTTTGTTTGCTTCGTTCACTACTAGCTCCGGTCACCACCCTAGGTGGTGTGCTGGATGTGACACACCGACAGTAAAGACTGTCACCTGTCACTTCCCATAGTAGGCTGGGTGACCGTCACCAGTAGACGGGAAACACCCGTTAGTATTTATGTGTACCTCTTTTATCAATCTGAGACTTTTACCGTTCTGATATCGAAACCCTTAACTCAGGGTTTATTCTCCGTTATCCGATATATACACCCGACTATATATCTGACAGGGTAGCCAAGGTGGTAGGGGTGAAATCTCCGCATCGGTGGCAACCGGTGGCATCGAGCTTTGAACACTTTCTCAAGAACACGCGTAATTTTATTTAGTGTATGCTTTTCGTGATTGAGATGACCTTGCCCCATTTTCGTGTGCAAAGTGTTGTTATTCATTACGCAATGTACGACTCTTGAAAATATGTGCTAGGGATTCGTACCACGCCGTGCTAGACGACTACCGATAATATGTGATAACAATTCACCGCATCCCGCAGTATACGGCTCTCGAAAAAATGCGTTAGGAAATCGTGGCACGCCGTGCTGGACGACTCCCGAAAATATGTGATAACAATTCACCGCATACCGCAACATATGCGTGACTCTCGAAAATAGGTGCTATGAATTCATGGCACGCCGTGCAAGACGCCTCCCGAAATTATGTGATATCGAATCACCGCATTCCGCGATACACGACTCTCTAACATATGTGATAGAAATTCATGGCACGCCGTGATAGACGACTACCGAAAGTATGACGGGAAGTGTGAAATATATATATAGTGAATATATATATATATATGAACGCAGGCAACGAAAGCTGAGCAGTGGCTCACACGGGTTTCGCAGTCAAAAAGATGATCGAATAAAATACTTAGGTGTTTTATGAGCTGAGAGCTGAGAGCTGGGAGCCTGAACCTGACACCGCAGATCGAGTGGTGACACAAGAGCAGGGCTGCCGACCCCCCTGGGAGAGGGGGGGCAGAAGTCACTGCTTCCATGACACCACCTCACCACGAAGAGGTGAGGTGCCAGGCAAAGGTGACAGCAAGCAAACACACCCTAAACCCTAGCAATACAAATTGTTACGGACCCATTGGGGCTCCCCAGAGTCAATCTAGAGCGGCACGGTGTACAGGCTGAAATCCGAAGCAAGATGCTAAGCTAAAAGGCTAGGTGACATGCGATGTTGTTGCTAAGGTGCACCACCAGACGGTGGTGCAACGCCGTGATCGGTCACGGTCGATTTGCCGAGGACCGTGGGCGGGATGTAGACGGGGCCAGAGCGGAAAGCAGGCCAGTCGGCGTCGTCCTCCTCGTCAATGTAACCAGACAGCGCCATGGCGCCAGGCACCCACGCCGCCTCACCAGCATCAAGTCCGATGACAGGCCCGCCGTCCATCTCGTACGAGTCAGGAGCGGGCTCGATGGAACGAACGTGCATGACAGCTGGGCCCTGCGGTACGGTGTCATCCTGCGGCTCCGGCTCCGCCTGCAGAGCACGAGCGGCAGGAGCGGCGGACGGAGGCCACGCGGACAGAGGTGGCGGCTTAGAGGGAGGGGGTGGAGCATCCGGTGGCACACGGTCAGGGTTAAATGCTTTGGTGCACGAGTAGGGGCAAACACCTGCAGTGCCGAGGTGTGCGTCGGTCACCGCCCAAAGGCGGAAGCAGGTGACGCAGGGGCTACCTTTCCCTTCCCACTGGAGGTAGCGTACGCCCTTTACGGGCTTCCAATCGCCGACGGGCTTCTCCCTACGGCGCGAGCCGAAGGAATAAGCTGAGCCACCAGGGGACCCGCCACCACCGCCTCGGGCACCACCACCAGCCGCTGAGCTACCACCACCGGACACCGGCTCGGACCTGCGCGCCAGCGGGAACTCGTCGCGGAAGACCTTGCTGATGCGAAGGGCGAGGGAGGAGTACGTGAAGGGTTGGCCCATGCCCAACTCACGGAGCACCACCAGGTAAAGGGGTGCGAAGTGGGGGGAGGAAGTGGCCGACGCGCGGAGGACGGCGTACAGGTCCTGGACGAGGTCGCGGTCGGCGTAGGTCGGGTTGAGCTTGCGGTGCTTGTCCGCAAGCATCCGGAAAACTGCAAGCTGGGGGGCGGGCTCGATGGTCTCGTCGATGACCACAGCGCGAAGGCGAACCCAAAACCGATGAGGGTTGGGGTCACCAATGCCCTCAACGTGATAACGCAGCCGCTGCAATGCGCAGCGGCCGTCATGGGGGTGCACGAGGGAAGACTCCTCGTAGAGGGTCAAGGCAGTACCACGTAGAACCGTTGGGAGGACGATGTAGATGAGCTCGTTCAGGGTCCAGTGGTACACCTCGTACTCGTTGTCCAGATCCAGAAGCTTCAGGAACTCGTCGCGGGACACAGGGCCAAAGACGTGAGACATGTTGGCCAAGAGGACCGCGAAGTCGGACTCAGCTTCGGGGGTGTCGAGGGTAATGCCAATTTTGGGCTTGAAGCCGTGGGCACAAAGCAGTTTCGATAGTTCCTCCCCATAGGAGAAGGCGAAGTCGAGCTTGTCCGTGAATTCTTCACGTTGAGAGGCTCGAACTGGAGTAGAGACCCACACATCGCTGTTGGCATGAAATTCAGCAGAGGTCGCGGACCGAGAAATCGGTGTTGGGCGGCTCCGCAAAGAGGACATCCGAATGATGGGGTCGTCATCCCCGCCAGGACTGGAAGCAGGGGTAGAATGGGGGGACCCCCCGCTAGCGGCGCGGGCGGCCCGAAGCCGACTGCCGAGAGGCGCGTTGGCGGCTGCTGACATGTTTGGTAAGACGTAGTCGGAAATGGTGGCCGTAAACGTGCGTTGCGCACGAAGACAAAGATTGGGCGTTACGCTCAAATAAAGAAATGCGGGTGCTGTTGCAGCACTACTTGGGGGGAGGGCACGGAGGAACGGTACGTGACTGCCGGCCGGTGTGATGAGAAGTGACGTTACGTCACTGTATACCGCGTTGCGCGGGATCTGAATGAAAGCTAAAAAGAACGTGAGAAACCACCAGCTAGTGGTAACCCATAACCTGACGGGAAGTGTGAAATATATATATAGTGAATATATATATATGAACGCAGGCAACGAAAGCTGAGCAGTGGCTCACACGGGTTTCGCAGTCAAAAAGATGATCGAATAAAATACTTAGGTGTTTTATGAGCTGAGAGCTGAGAGCTGGGAGCCTGAACCTGACACCGCAGATCGAGTGGTGACACAAGAGCAGGGCTGCCGACCCCCCTGGGAGAGGGGGGGCAGAAGTCACTGCTTCCATGAAAGTAGGTGCATATGTAGGATATGTATGAACAAAAAAAGCGAAAGTAACGAGTTTGTGTGTGGGGCGCCCCACGGGGCGCAGTATTTTCAAAAAGGTTTGAACCCCAGGGGGGCGGTTGTGGGGCGGAGCCCCCCTGGGCGCATCCAAAAAAAAGGTGTAGTTACGGGGTGTGGGCGGAGCCCCCCACTGAGCATCTTAAAAAACTTTTCCGTATTGATACGGGAGAGAGAGACGGAGGGTCCAACGCAACGCGCCTTCATTTTTATTTTCGTCAAGCGATGCAAACGGGCGTGGTTTTTTTCTTTTTCTTTTTCAAGCGATGCAAATCTATGATTTTTAAATTTATAATTTCAGCGTCGGCATATAAAATTGAAAATATAAAAATATTACGATTCCAAAATTCAAGATAATAGATATGAAGTTTATATAATTCCGGGGGGTTGGACCCCTCCCAGTTGAAAATGTGCCCTTAAAAATACCTGGCAACACGCCCAAAAATACCCGAAAATATGGCTATTTCACCCCCCTATAATCTCATATGTTATCGTCGTGCCGTACCAATTAAGGGACCCAGGGGGGGTCGTATGTTATGGGTTTCGCTGGACGACCCCAACCCTCCAAAAAATTATTCACGCCATGTATCGCATATGTTACATCATTTTACAAATCGGGCCCCCCCCGGAAAAGACCCCCGGTATTGCGGAGGTGTGTCTCATGTCTGCCTCGAGGTGGTTGTCATGTTGTCATGCGGAGTGTCACGGGATATCGATGAGGAAACGAGGGCGGGGAAGGTCAAGATGTCGCACCCGTTCTCCCGTCCTAAGCGTCCCGTCCTAAGCGCTCGACGGTCGCGACAGCTCGCGATCCTGAATCTGAACTGCTCGTCGGTTTTCTGAATTACAGAGCTCCGCGATTTAATCGCGCATTTCCAGCATTTTTAATGCCGCGGTAAATTCGGCCGCCATTCGTTTTCCCGTAAAATCTGTCATACTGAGACACATTACGTCTGTCTGATCGCGCTTGACACACACTCGTGTTCCCAGATGAGACACTTTACGTCCAGAGACACTTTACGTCTGTTAATGAAGGGAAAGGGAAAGGCCAAGGGTTTAAGATTTAGCGGCAGTAGGAATAGTTTTCAGAAGCATATGAAAAGTATTCTAGTGCTTCTGAAAACTATTCCTACTTATTCTATATCCTAAACCCTTTGCCTTGCCTTTTACTGCTGCACGCGACCGGCAAGCATCTTTGAAACTTCCGAGTTTCAAAGATGCGTTTTGTATTTTGGGTGCACCCTAAAAATACAAAACAGCCGAGCGCTTCCCGTTTGTGCGGGATATTCACATGTATTCCATGGAATATTTCATATGGATTAACACACATGCACACGCAGGGGAAACCCTTGGCTGTTTGGCATCTTTGGGTTTGGGTTTGTGTTCGAACCCAAACCCAAACCCAAAACATCTGCCTTAGAAATAAATTGCGCGTTGGGCGCACAAGTAACTTGAAGCCTTGAGCTTCAGGTGACTTAAAGATATATCCCTTGGCAGTATTTGTGCCAAGTTTCGTGCTCTAGGACGCACGGGAAGCCCTCGGCTGTTTGGCATCTTTGCGTTTGGGTTCGAACCCAAACCCAAACCCAAAACATCTGCCTTTGAAATACATTGCGCGTTTCGCGCACAAGTAACTTGAAGCCTTGAGCTTCAAGTAACTTAAATATATGTATCTTGGCAGTATTTGTGCCGAGTTTCGTGCGCTAGGACGCACGGGAAGCCCTCGGCTGTTTGCCATCTTTGGGTTTGGGTACGTTCGAACCCAAACCCAAAGGCAAAGGCATAGGACAGTTTCGTAAATTCTGTCCCGATGCCTTTGCAATCTCGCATGCTAACTCATATCACAATGAATATTCAATACTTAATTTGAATCATGTATTTTTAGGGTGCACCCAAAATACAAAACGCATCTTTGAAACTCGGAAGTTTCAAAGATGCTTTGCGAGGAAGACAGATACGCTGTCCGGCTAAGCTTCCTAAGCATGAAACTGATAATCACATAAACAGTGTCTGGCCGGAGCTTTATGCTCTCGGAAACCCAGACAGTAACAATGACTGTACTACTGTACTGTACTACTGTACAGTACAGTGCTAGGAAGTCACGGACACGAAACGGAAGCAGGGTCAGGCTAGGGGCTAGTCAGAGCCCATAATAACTAAGCCTAAACCCGAAGTCCAGCACACCACCCGTGGGTGTGACTACCTAGCAAGGTACAGGTACAGGGTATACAGCCACGTGATAATAAACAAACACCTAACATTCACTTCGGTGGAAACCGATCACTTCTAGCTGGGTGCCGGGGTCTTGACCCGGTCATCCCACTACTGGGCTAAAGCTAATCAAGCTGCCAGGATAAATTGCAAGAAACTCAGCCACTTTGAGGCTGGTCAGCAGAGCCGAGTTCAGCGGTTGGGATGTACATACAGAAGAGTCCCGAAGTGAAATGCAAGCTGTCTGTTGTAAATTGAGCACCACCAGACCCAAGTGGGCAAGGTGGTTCCACAGCAGAGAGGAAATCAACTGAAGAATTCCGATAAATAAGATCCCACGGTGGTTTGAACTTTGAAGAAAGAGTTTGAATAACTCGATCGCCAGGCGGCCAATCACGGATGTCCGGAAAGCCAAGTGGCGGATCCGGAGCAAAGAGATCCCCAGTAGACCGATGGACGGTGACTCCGGGCTCAACCAGGCCCCTGTCACCACCGCCCACGGCAACCAGAGACGCCGTAGCACTGGCCAACAGAGAACAGCAGAGCACTGAAGACATCAAGGCACATCGGAGAAAACCCGGCGGAGCCCGTGAACGAAACATCGGAGCTGCAAGTGGCGATGCTCCCCTGTCAGAGCCATGGTCAGGAGTGCCGAAGGAGTCAAAAGCCACTTGCCGTCCGCCGTCAGAGCCATCGTCAGAGCCTTGGTCGTTGTCAGAGCCTTCAGAGCCAATTTCAGAAGTCTCAATCGTCATGCCAGCGAACAGCGGAGCCGGTGCCGTGTCGCCAAGCTGGAGCGATGGGACAGAACCGGGCAAGCCGAGAGAGCCAGGCATAGCCACTGGCGGGTCATGAGCCGTAGGCACACCACCAGCCACGAGCGCAGAGGGATCCCGAACCGCAGGCGGTGGCGGAATCGAACCCCGTGCACCCGAGTGGAATGTGGCTAGAGGAAAGTGAGCCTCGCCGTCATCGTCAGCTGCCGCATCCTGAGCGGAAGCCGCCGCATCCTGAAAGTGCTTCAGAGATGTGGGCTCAGCCGGCACAAAGGAATGCGCCGACAGCTCGCACACCTCTGGGCGACCCTCCATCGTGCAGAGTGACTCGAAGGCGTGCTCATCCCCCGCGTCATAGAAACGCTGGAAACGAACAGCCAAGCAGTCAGACTCGTAGTCTTCAACTGCACCACAATAGTGGGCAGAGTGAAGACCGCCGTTGGGGCATTCAGCATGCCAGTGCTTCAAACCACTTTGTGCACACACCGCATTCTTGCAGTGGGGCACGAAGGCACCGCTCTTCTTGTCAAACGAGACAGGAGGAGCGGTGCCAAGTGGTTTAACACCAGCACGATGATGCTTAGCAGCAGAGCGGGTAAGGTGCTTGCCCGCAGGCGGTGCTCCTTCCCGTTTCTGCCGCTTCAGGTCACGAATGTCCTGCTGCATGCGCTCCAGCTGCTTCTGCAGACTGGACAACGCCGCAGCTAAGTCAGACGCGCCATCGCCGAATGACAAGGCCGAAACAGGGGTGTCATAGACTTGCAGGCCGTGGCGGAACTGCTCCCGCACACGAGCCTGAATAGTCAAAAGAGACACGCCCTGCCGCTGGTCAGCCCGAGCCAAGGAATTAGCCAAGTCACGGTACATTGCCGAATTGCCGAGAGCCTTCAGAAACTGCCGTTTCACCGCGTCCTCTGGCAAGTTGTGGGAACGCTGAACGTCCCGCAACAGGCCATTGAACTCGCGGATGCCACGGTCAGGATCTTTGCCGCTGGGGATGCGGACCGCCAGCAGCGACTCAAAAGAGTCAAAGGGTTCCGAACGCTCCTGGAGCATGCGCACTACCTCAAGGGCAGCGCGCTTGCCATCTCCAGGAGCGTCGGACCCAGAGGCCTCAAGCCAGTCACGGGCAGGCGAGCCAGGGCGAGCCAGAAATGTCAGAGCCGAAAGCAATAATTCATTTGCCTCATGTCTCGCCTCAACTGCCACGTCAGCCAAGTCAAACAGGGGAGCAAACGCCGTCGACTGAAGCACAAACTGAGCGCGGAGCTCATGCATTAATTGTGAAAAAATGTCCACAGCATCTGCCTCTGTACCAGCGAATCGCTCTGACTTGTCTCCGAGAATTTTGGTGGCAACAATTTTTGCAACCCTCCTGTCGAAACTGTCTCGAGCCAGCTGTTGAAGTTTCTCAAGGACCTCTCTCGCAGCCGCGGTGTTTGGAGCCGGCAGCTGCGGTGTCTGCGGCGTCGCTGAGTGCTGTGCACCCACATCATCAAAAATCGTCTGTAATCTACGGACGCGGGAACGCGTCATTCTATTTGCTGTGGCAACCATGATAGAGTGACAGGGGAGAAGGTTGAGCTGAACAGGGGGATGGTGAGAGAACGCTTACAGCGGCCAGATAGCCCGTAGAAGTCTCAGTTGACAGATCAAAAGTCACAGGTCGTGAGCGGAACCATGAGAGCGGCCAAAACTAGTTGCGTGTGGAACGACCTCGCCGGAGCCAGCGGCGCACGAAACAAATTAACTCTGTCGCGACGATGCTTCCGTAAAATAAAAATGATCCGTCACGAACTGATCTCCTGCGCAGCGAAGGCGGGCACAAAGCGTGCCGCCATCACTGCCAAATCAAAAGGCCATACCGCAAGCGTAATTCACCACCGCCCAAGTGGGCGCTCAACCCCTCCTACGTCCTACTTAGCCGAACATGGCAACAGCAAGGCGCTGTGCCATCATCAGAATCACCGGAAAGCCGGTGCGGCCTATAACCTGCGAGGAAGACAGATACGCTGTCCGGCTAAGCTTCCTAAGCATGAAACTGATAATCACATAAACAGTGTCTGGCCGGAGCTTTATGCTGGACTTCGGGTTTAGGCTTAGTTATTATGGGCTCTGACTAGCCCCTAGCCTGACCCTGCTTCCGTTTCGTGTCCGTGACTTCCTAGCACTGTACTGTACAGTAGTACAGTACAGTAGTACAGTCATCGTTACTGTCTGGGTTTCCGAGAGCATAAAGCTCCGGCCAGACACAAGTTATGTGATTATTTCAGTTTCATGCTTAGCAAGCTTAGCCGGACAGCGTATCTGTCTTCCTCGCAGGTTATAGGCCGCACCGGCTTTCCGGTGATTCTGATGATGGCACAGCGCCTTGCTGTTGCCATGTTCGGCTAAGTAGGACGTAGGAGGGGTTGAGCGCCCACTTGGGCGGTGGTGTATTGTTCTCGCGGTATGGCCTTTTAGCATGGCAGTGATGGCGGCACACGTTGTGCTCGCCCTCGCTGCGCAGGAGATCGGCAGTTGACGGATTGTTTTTTTTACGGCAGTATCGTCGCAGCGGGAGTTTATCTACATCGTGCGCCACTGGCCCTGGCGAGGTCGCTCCACACGTTGTGCATTTTGGCCGCTCCCATCTTTCCGCTCACGACCTGTGCATTTCGATCTGTTGTGCTGAGGCTTCTACGAATTATCTGGCCGCCGTGACAATTTTACACCGCCACCCTTGATTAGCTCAACCTTCTCCCCTGTCACCCTATCATGGTTTCCGCAGCAAATAGATCGACGCGTTCTCGCGTCCGTAGATTAGAGACAATTTTTGATGATGTCGGTGCACAGCACGCCGCGACTCCGCACACTCCGCAGCTGCCAGCTCCGACCACCGCAGCTGCGAGGGAAATTTTGGACAAATGTAAGCAGCTAGCTCGTGAGAATTTCGACAGGAAGGTTGCCAAGACCGTTGCCACAAAGATCCTTGGGGACAAGTCAGAGCGGTTCGCTGGTACAGAGGCAGATGCTGTGGACATTTTTTCACAAATAATGCATGAGCTCCGCGCTCAGTTTGTGCTTCAGTCGGCGGCATTTGCTCCCCTGTTTGAATTGACTGACATGGCAGTTGAGGCTAGGCATGAAGCGAATGAGTTGTTGCTCTCGGCTCTGACGTTTCTGGCTCGCCCTGGCTCACCTGCCCGTGACTGGCTTGAGGCCTCTGGGTCTGACGTTCCTGGAGATGGCAAGCGCGCTGCCCTTGAGGTAGTGCGCATGCTCCAGGAACGTTCAGAGCCCTTTGACTCTTTTGAGTTGCTGCTGGCGGTCCGCATCCCCAGCAGCAAAGATCCTGACCGTTGCATCCGCGAGTTCAATGGCCTGTTGAGGGACGTTCAGCGTTCCCACAACTTGCCAGAGGACGCGGTGAAACGGCAGTTTCTCAAGGCTCTCGGCAATTCGGCTTTGTACCGTGATTTGGCTAATTCCCTGGCTCGGGCTGACCAGCGGCAAGGAGTGTCTCTCTTGACTATTCAGGCTCGTGTGCGGGAGCAATTCCGCCATGGCCTGCAAGTCTCTGACACTCCTGTTTCGGCTTTGTCCTTCGGCGATGGTGCGTCTGACTTAGCTGCGGCGTTGTCCAGTCTGCAGAGGCAGCTGGAGCGCATGCAGCAAGACATTCGTGACCTGAAGCGGCAGAAACGGGAAGGGGCTCCGCCTGCGGGCAAGCACCTTACCCGCTCTGCTGCTAAGCATCATCGTGCTGGTGTTAAACCACTTGGCACCGCTCCTCTTGTCTCATTTGACAAGAAGAGTGGTGCCTTCGTGCCCCACTGCAAGAATGCGGTGTGTGCACAAAGTGGTTTGAAGCACTGGCATGCTGAATGCCCCAACGGCGGTCTTCACTCTGCCCACTATTGTGGTGCAGTTGAAGACTACGAGGCTGACTGTATGGCTGTTCGTTTCCAGCGTTTCTATGACGCGGGGGATGAGCACGCCTTCGAGTCACTCTGCGCGATGGAGGGTCGCCCGGAGGTGTGCGAGCTGTCGGCGCATTCTTTTGCGCCGGCTGAGCCCACATCTCTTAAGCACTTTCAGGATGCAGCGGCTTCCGTTCAGGATGCGGCAGCTGACGAGGGCGTCGTGGCTCACTTTCCTCTGGCCACATTCCACTCGGATGCACGGGGTTCGATTCCGCCACCGCCTGCGGTTCGGGATTCCTCTGCACTCGTGGCTGGTGGTGTGCCTACGGCTCATGACCCACCAGTGGCTGTGCCTGGCTCTCTCGGCTTGCCTGGTTCTGTCCCATCGCTCCAGCTTGGCGGCTCTGCACCGGTTCCGCTGTTTGCTGGCATGGCGATTGAGACTTTTGACATTGGCTCTGAGGACTCTGACAGTGACCGAGGCTCTGACAATGACTCTGACGGCGGGCAACACGTGGCTTTTGACTCCTTCGGCACTCTTGACCATGGCTCTGACAGGGGGGCATCGCCACTTGCAGCTCCGGTGTACCGTCCGCGGGCTCCGCCGGGCTTTCTCCGATGTGCGATGATGTCTTCGGTCCTCTGCTGCTCTCTGTTGGCCAGTGCTACGGCATCTCTGGTTGCCGTGGGCGGTGGTGACAGGGGCCTGGTTGAGCCCGGAGTCACCGTCCATCGGTCTACTGGAGGTTTCTTTGCTTCGGATCCGCCGCTTGGCTTTCTGGACATCCGTGATTGGCCGCCCGACGATCGAGTTCTGTTTTCATCTCTTTCTTCAAAGTTCACAACACCATGGGAATCTATTTATCAGAATTCTTCAGTGGATTTATTCTCTGCTGTGGAACCACCTTGCCCACTTGGGTCTGGTGGTGTTCAATCGGTGACAGACAATTTGCAATTCACTTCGGGACTCTTCTGTATTTGCATCCCGACCGCTGAACTCGGCTCTGCTGACCAGCCTCAAAGTGGCTGAGTTTTCTTGGCGTTCATCCTGGTAGCTTGATTAGCTTTAGCCCAGTAGTGGGATGGCCGGGTCAAGACCCCGGCACCCAGCTAGAAGTGATCGGTTTCCACCGAAGTGAATGTTAGGTGTTTGTTTGTGTCTCGTGGCTGTATGTTCTGTACCTGCCTTGCTAGGTAGTCACACCCACGGGTGGTGTGCTGGACTTCGGGTTTAGGCTTAGTTATTATGGGCTCTGACTAGCCCCTAGCCTGACCCTGCTTCCGTTTCGTGTCCGTGACTTCCTAGCACTGTACTGTACAGTAGTACAGTACAGTAGTACAGTCATCGTTACTGTCTGGGTTTCCGAGAGCATAAAGCTCCGGCCAGACACAAGTTATGTGATTATTCGGTTTCATGCTTAGCAAGCTTAGCCGGACAGCGTATCTGTCTTCCTCGCA